>JAVTVY010038934.1:0-17418 GCA_036873755.1 Hanleya hanleyi | reverse complement strand
GCTCCACAGGCTTGAGCTCCAAGAGCTCCGATCCAAGAAATTGGTATACCGATTGGTATAATGCAGGACAGATATTGTATAACACAGAACAGATATGGTATAATACAGCACAGATATGGTATAATTCAAGACAGATATGGTATAATACAGCACAGATTTGGTATAATGCAGGACATATATTGCATAATAAAGCGCAGATATGTTATAAATCAGGACAGATATAGTATAGTACAGCACCGATTTGGTATAATGCAAGACAGATATGGTATAATACAGCACATATATATGGTATGATGCATGACAGATATGATACAATAGAGGACAAACATTGTATAATACAAGACATATGGTATAATACAGGACATATATGGTACAATACAGGACAGATACTGTATAATACAGTACAGACACGGGATAATACAGCACAGATATGGTATAATATCGCACATATTTGGTATAATGCAGGACAGATATGGTATAATACAGCACAGATATATGGTATAATGCATCTCAGATATGGTATATTAGAGGACAAACAGTGTATAATACAGGACAGATATGGTATAATACAGGTCATATATGGTACAATACAGGACATACTGTAAAATACAGGACATGTATGGTATAACACAGGACATATGATACAATACAGCACAGATATGGTATAGTACAGAACAGATTTGGTATAATGCAGGACAGATATGATACAATAGAGGACAAACATTGTATAATACAAGACAGATATGGTGTAATACAGGACATATATGGTACAATACAGGACAGATACTGTATAATACAGTACAGACACGGGATAATACAGCACAGATATGGTATATTACCGCACATATTTGGTATAATGTAGGACAGATATGGTATAATACAGCACAGATATATGGTATAATGCATCTCAGATATGGTATATTAGAGGACAAACATTGTATAATACAGGACAGATATGGTATAATACAGGTCATATATGGTACAATACAGGCCAGATACTGTAAAATACAGCACAGATATGGTATAACACAGGACATATATGATACAATACACCACAGATATGGTATAATACAGGAGAGATATTGTATAATACATCACATATGGTATAATACAGCACAGATATGGTATAATAGAGGGCAAATATTGTATAATACTGCACAGATTTTATATAATACAGGACATATACTGTATAATACAGCACAGATTTTGTATAATACAGAACGTATATTGTAAAATAGAGGACAAACATGGTATCATACAGGATAGATTTGGTAAAATACAGAACGGATATTGTATAACACAGAACAGATATGGTATAATACAGCACAGATATGGTATAATTCAAGACAGATATGGTATAATACAGCACAGATTTGGTATAAAGCAGGCCAGATATTGTATAATAAAGCACAGATATGTTAAGCACAGATATGTTATAATTCAGGACAGATATGGTATAGTACATCACAGATTTGGTATAATGCAGGACAGATATGGTATAATACAGCACATATATATGGTATGATGCATGACAGATATGATACAATAGAAGACAAACATTGTATAATACAAGACATATGGTATAATACAGGACATACATCGTACAATACAGGACAGATACTGTAAAATACAGCACAGATATGGTATAACACAGGACATATATGATACAATACAGCAAAGATATGGTATAATACAGGACAGATATTGTATAATACATCACATATGGTATAATACAGCACAGATATGGTATAATAGAGAGCAAATATTGTATAATACTGCACAGATTTTATATAATACAGCACAGATTTTATATAATACAGCACATATACTGTATAATACAGCACAGATATATGGTATAATGCATCTCAGATATGGTATATTAGAGGACAAACATTGTATAATACAGGACAGATATGGTATAATACAGATCATATATGGTACAATACAGGCCAGATACTGTAAAATACAGCACAGATATGGTATAACACAGGACATATATGATACAATACAGCACAGATATGGTATAATACAGGATAGATATTGTATAATACATCACATATGGTATAATACAGCACAGATTTTTTATAATACAGAACTTATATTGTATAATAGAGGACAAACATGGTACCATACAGGATAGATTTGGTAAAATACAGAACGGATATTGTATAGCACAGAACAGATATGGTACAATACAGCACAGATATAGTATAATTCAAGACAGATATGGCATAATACAGCACAGATTTGGTATAATGCAGGACAGATATTGTATAATAAAGCACAGATATGTTATAATTCAGGACAGATATGGTATAGTACAGAACAGGTTAGGTATAATGCAGGACAGATATGATACAATAGAGGACAAACATTGTATAATACAAGACAGATATGGTGTAATACAGGACATATATGGTACAATACAGGACATATACTGTATAATACAGTACAGACACGGGATAATACAGCACAGATATGGTATAATACCGCACATATTTGGTATAATGTAGGACAGATACTGTAAAATACAGCACAGATATGGTATAACACAGGACATATATGATACAATACAGCACAGATATGGTATAATACAGGAGAGATATTGTATAATACATCACATATGGTATAATACAGCACAGATATGGTATAATAGAGGGCAAATATTGTATAATACTGCACAGATTTTATATAATACAGGACATATACTGTATAATACAGCACAGATTTTGTATAATACAGAACGTATATTGTAAAATAGAGGACAAACATAGTACCATACAGGATAGATTTGGTAAAATACAGAACGGATATTGTATAACACAGAACAGATATGGTATAATACAGCACAGATATGGTATAATTCAAGACAGATATGGTATAATACAGCACAGATTTGGTATAAAGCAGGCCAGATATTGTATAATAAAGCACAGATATGTTATAATTCAGGACAGATATGGTATAGTACATCACAGATTTGGTATAATGCAGGACAGATATGGTATAATACAGCACATATATATGGTATGATGCATGACAGATATGATACAATAGAAGACAAACATTGTATAATACAAGACATATGGTATAATACAGGACATATATGGTACAATACAGGACAGATACTGTATAATACAGTACAGACACGGGATAATACAGCACAGATATGGTATAATACCGCACATATTTGGTATAATGCAGGACAGATATGGTATAATACAGCACAGATATATGGTATAATGCATCTCAGATATGGTATATTAGAGGACAAACAGTGTATAATACAGGGCAGATATGGTATAATACAGGTCATATATGGTACAATACAGGACATACTGTAAAATACAGCACAGATATGGTATAACACAGGACATATATGATACAATACAGCACAGATATGGTATAATACAGCACAGATATTATATAATACATCACATATGGTATAATACAGCACAGATATGGTATAATAGAGGGCAAATATTGTATAATACAGAACATATATTGTAAAATACAGGACATATGGTACAATACAGTATAGATATGCTACAATACAGCACAGATTTGGTATAATAAAGGACAGATACTGTATAATACAGGACAGATTTGGCATAATACAGGACATATATGGTATAATAGAGGACAAATATTGTACAATGCAGGACAGACTTGGTATAATACAGACAGATATTGTATAACACAGTACAGATATGGTATAATACAGCACAGATATGGTATAATTCAGGACAGATATGGTATAATACAGCACATATTTGGTATAATGCATGACAGATATGGATGGTCTATCTCTACACCAAATACCTTCCTTTACTGCCCCAAAATGCTAACTTTCGCTACTACTTGTACTGATTTCGTCACCAATGACGTCACAGATGCTGTGGACTTCCCCCAAATCGTGATCTCCACCCCGAAGGCTACAAGATGACACCCCGCAGGACGCATTCTGACCAAGGATGGTCCATCTCTACACCAAATACCTTCTTTCATTACCCCAAAATGCTCTGTTTGGCTACTACTCCTACTGATGACGTCACCGATGGCGTCACATATGACGCGAACATGCCTCAAATCGGGGTCTGCACGCCGAAAACTACAAGATGACACCCCACACGACGCATTCGGACCAAGGATGGTCCATCTCTACCCAAATACCTTCCTTCACTACCCCAAAATGCTCACTTTCGCTACTACTCGTACTGATGACGTCACCAATGACGTCACAGATGCTGTGAACAGCCCCAAATCGGGGTCTACACCCTGAGACCTACAAAATGACACCTCCCAGGACGCATTCGGACCAAGGATGGCCCATCTCTACACCAAATACCTTCCTTTCACTGCCCCAAAATACCCACTTTACTTACTACTCGTACTGATGACGTCACCGATGACGTCACAGGTGACGGGAACATCCCTCAAATCAGGGTCTACACCCTGAGAACTACAAGCTGACACCTTCCAGGACGCATTCGAAGCGTGAATAGTCCATATCGACCCCAAATACCTTCATGTACTGCCCCAAAATGGTCACTTTACTTACTACAACCAACTGCGCATGCGCAGATTAACGCGACTTGCACGTAAAAACACACCATTCTGACTCTAACCCACACAAGCTTCACTTTGACACCTTCCACGACCTATTCGGATCCATAGCGGTCCATCTCTACCCCAAACACACACCCACATACCCCCAAAATGCCTGATTTCTCTACTACGGCCAGACTGCGCATGCGCAGATTGACGCGACTTGCATTTAAAAACACGCCATTCTGACTATACCCCACACAAGCTTCACATTGATACCTCACACGACCCATTCGAACCGTGAATAGCCCATCTCTAACCCAAACACACACCCACATACCCCAAAAATGCCTGGTTTCTCTACTACGCAGACTATTGAACACGGACCAACCATTAGTGTAGTCAAGTGCTCCTCCACGAGAGCTTCAAAATAAGACCTCATACGACATCATAGGATCATTAGGGGCCCACCTAGACTCCAACACGGCCACCCCGTATGGCCCTATACACCCATAGCCATGCAGTATAGGCCTATGGGCCTACCCAGGCCTTGGTGACTTTTTTCAAAAATTTCACCGATTCGCTCCACAACACTTCCTATCATGTTCTACATGACGAGACGTGAAAAACGAGACCCCACAACCCTACCGCAAATGTCGAGAAGTAGGTTTCCCAGTAGGATAAACATTGAACCTATACTCCAGTATGGGAATATATATTTATATATATATGTCTATATGGGGCTATATCGTACTTTTTCACAAATTTCACCGATTCGCACGGGGACACTTCCTATCATGTTCTAAAGGACGAGACGAGTAAAACGAGACCCCACAACCCTACCGCAAATGTATAGAAGTACGTTTCCCAGGGGGACAAACATTGATCCTATACCCCCAGTATGGGACTATATGAGGCTATACGTAATTTTTCAAAAATTTCACCGATTCGCTCCGGGACACTTCTTATCATGTTTGTCTTGACGAGACTAAGAAAACGAGACCCCACAACCTATACCGCAAATGTCGAGAAGTAGGTTTCCCAGGATGGTCCTATACCTCCCATACCCCATATAGGCATTTTCCCGTAATTTAGAATAAAGTCCGTGTTCCGTATTTTTTCAGGAAAATTTTTACATACACCCACCCTGGAACTAGGGGAGATAACTCTATTGACAGGCGAGCCCCGTTAAGCCCGGCGACCTATATACCCCCCATACCCCATATAGGCATTTTCCCGGATTTTTCGATAAAGTCCGTTTTCCGTTTTTTTTTTTTTCAGGAAAAATTTTACATGCACCCACCCAGCCATAAAATACCCCTTCACCTAGGCTTCACTTTGATACCTCACTCGACCCCATTGGACCATTAGGGGCTCCCCTAGCTCCAAAACGGCTATTTTCATACCCTTCGGCCACCGCGCATGCGCAGAAGGCCGATATTTCAACCCCACACCCAGCCCATTAGATGCCCCTTCACATAGGCTTCACTTTGATACCTGACTCGACCCCATTGGGCCATTAGGGACTCCCCTAGCTCCAACACGGCTATTTCCATACCCTTGGGCCACCGCGCATGCGCAGAAGGCCGATATGTCAACCCCACACCCAGCCCATCAGATGCCCCTTCACATAAGCTTCACTTTGATTCCTCACTCGACCCCATCGGACCATTTTATCTAGGGACTACTTTTTCTCCGCGGAAGCTTTTTCCCCGAGACCGAATCACCGCCAAAACTGCGGCCAGACCGCATCACCGCGGATGAATACATCCTGAATACATCCCCTCCAACAATTGGAACTCTCCTGTGCTGGAGGTAGCTTTTGGTCCTTCTGCCGGAACTATAGTGCACTTGACCTGTCCTCCTCAAATCCTCCCCAAATGACCTCTACATCCGGGTGAAAGTTAACTCCATTCACGCTTACACTACTACTAGTGTGGAAGATCAATGTATTTTATGGGTTATTATGGTGGACTTGGAAACTCGTGGTCCAAGAGAACGAAATATTTTGGATTTGTTCATAATAAAAGAATTAACAACTGGTAACAATGCAATAAACCCATCTTGCAGATGCGCCAATAGATGGAAAACTTTTTTTGCAAGGTGGTACCGACTGGGTTCGAACCCACATTTCGCAATTTAGAATGCCGGCCGATGTACTGTGCGCCTATACACATTACGCCACAGTGTTTGCTGGCCGAAAGCAGTTTGAAACTAGTGTTTTCTATTCTATTGACATGTACAGGTCAATCGGACTCCAGTTGCCCCGAACTCTTGGGGCTTTCATATCTGTGGAAGCGCCCATAGTCCTCCAGATGTCTTGTGTCCGAGCACTATATATATGAGAAGGGGATTCCAGTGACCCGGACACCAGCGATATCAGGACTCTGATTTCTGCTGACAGGGAACAACTGTTTCCAAGGGTGGACTTTCGTATTTGAATCTGGGTGCCCGGGCACTCATATCTAGCGGAACACGGTTGCTTTAACACTGGATCTGGCGATTGATAGGGTATTCATGCTAATACCTCGCGACACTGATTAGCTCGTAGATATGGGGACCACGTATTCAAGTTATTTTATGGAAACTGGTTGGATATTGAATGTCGGATCTGACGCTTGTTAAAGAATTTGTCAATGATCACATGATCAATTGACAGAAGCTGGTTGCCGCAGACAATCGAGTTGGGGCGAAATGACTCCATATATTGACCTGGCCTGTCCTTCTGCTCTAAGATTATCTAATACAATTTCCCCTTTGTTCCCTTTTCAATTCGCGTTTATCAAATATAATCATACGCAGGTGCGATGAATGGGAATCTTCTAAATGGTTAGGGAGAATCTTGCATAAACATATTTAAGTGAAAAAAGCCGCAATTATCCAAATTAGTGGTGATTTATGTTGGATTTCTCATATACCTCAAAATCTATCTTCCTGTTTCATATTTCGTAAGTTTATTTCCTGGTAAGTCAACAGGAAAGTATTTTCGTTTAAAGCAGAAACCCAGCACAATTTATTGAACACGACAATAATTATTTATTTGTATATGTCGCTGTCAGTGAACGGAAGTGTCAGTGTTGCACGTGTATGCAACCCTTACCTTATGTATTGTCGTGTATTTAGATCTAAACTGAGTTGTGATTTTTGTTTTTCCATAAGGGATTAAAACTATTTATTATTATAAGTCTCATAAAACATCAGATAGGCGCCAGATACAAGTAAGTTTTAACATACAATGACGGTGGGAACATTGAACGGCATATCTGACCAATTATATTGCGTTATCAACCCCTGAGCACTGTTATGTTGTACCATGTTATTAATAGTTCGCATACACTTACAAGGAAACTATTGCAGTCGGCCAGCAAGTATAGTGCTCTTACTCTATACGGCTAACTATGATGGCCGAGAGGGGCCATCGCGTCTTTCATTTCTAATTTAACGCGATGGAGCGATGAAGCTATGCGATGGAACGATGGAGCTATGCGATGCGCGATGGAGCTATGCGATGGAGCGATGGAGCTATGCGACAAAAAGTCGCGCTATGCGATGCGCGATGAGGCTATGCGATGGAGCTATGCGATGCGCGATGGAGCTATGCGATGAAGCGATGGAGCTATGCGATGGAGCGATGGAGCTATGCGATAAAAAGTCGCGCTATGCGATGCGCGATGAGGCTATGCGATGGAGCTATGCGATGCGCGATGGAGCTATGCGATGGAGCGATAGAGCTATGCGATGGAGCGATGGAGCTATGCGATAAAAAGTCTCGCTATGCGATGCGCGATGGAGCTATGCGATGGAGCGATGGAGCTATCCGATAAAAAGTCGCGCTATGCGATGCGCGATGAGGCTATGCGATGGAGCTATGCGATGCGCGATGGAGCGATGGAGCGATGGAGCTATGCGATGGGGCTATGCGATGGAGCTATGCGATGGAGCTATGCGATGGGGCTATGCGATGGAACTATACGATGGAGCTATGCGATGGAGCTATGCGATGGCGCTATGCGATGAAAAGTCATTGCGCATGTTCGTTAAAAAACGAGGCTGAGTTGGACGCCATTATTCAACATTCAACGAGGAAGTAAAGCTGTATTTGTTGTGCCTGTTTTGGTGTTTCTCACAAGTTTTATTTTAAATATTCGCAGTCAAACAAATGATGATTTTCGGAAGTACCGGTATATATAATTTAAATATTAACTATATACATGAACGTCACAGGACCTACGAAGTAGGGTAGGCATTAGGACTCCGACGCGAACTGAGCTCTTGGAAATCTCCACCCCAGTTGAAATCCTGCCTATATTAAGATGGGCACTGCCCAAGTCAGAATCAGCAGTGATTTTCATCAAAAATCACCAGAAATTTTCATCAAAAGTAGGTCAGCTCAGAACGTGTTGGTAACAGTTCCCTAATGCACCTTCATGCCGAAAATCAAGGTTCTAATGTCAACGGTTCTCCTTATTTTGCCGACGAAAGTATTCGGATGGACTGACTGACTGACTGACTCATTACCGGACAATTTGCAATCTGTAGCCTACTTCGTAGGAATAATTTCAATCGAAAGGTATATTAAGCTTTGACCATGTCAAGAACACAGATATTTTATAGTTGTTGGGAAGCCGAACACAAAGCCAGATTTTGAATGTGAATGAGCAAGGATGATGCTTATTGGAAAGTAAAATCTGCATTCAATATATAGATATAATACCGTATAGGTTTATTTTTGGCTTTTGCTTTACTCTAGCGGTTTTTCCGCTGCCTTGTTTTTTTTGGGGGGGTCATGTTTGTTCGTTTTTGTTTTGTTTTGTTTTTTTTTTCTCGCTGAAATATTGGGGAGGGGGGTGGGCGCATTGCCCTCCGCTCCCCACTCTTCCGCCGTCCTGCCTCGCCTACCGTGACGCTGTTTCGCAGTCAACTCAATAACGAAAGGAGGAGAAAGAGAAGGGCTAAAAATTGGCATGCAGCTACCGGTCAAGCAGAATTATACGCATATACAACCCAAACAGAAGAATGGGCTGTTGAAAACTGCATCATGCCACAAAAAAATACATTCATGCTGCTATCTATGGAAGACGGATGCGGCCATCGTAATGGCGTATTGTCGCCCTCTGAATCGGAGAAAACTTAAGCTTACTATACAGGGCGCCAATGGCCGACAGAGGGGACTAAAATGCGCCATTGCAACGATACTGCAAAGCTACCGTTATCGTGTTGTCGTGTTGGCGCATTTTTAAAAGGCGACAACACGACATCACGACAACACGACAACGGTACAGTTGACGCAATGGCGCCCTAGTTGTCGTATTGTCGCATTGTCGCATTGGCGGGGGCGCCATTACGATAGCAGTTGTCGTGTTGTCGCAATGGTGCATTTTTGAAAGGCGACATCACGACAATGCCTGTTGTCGTATTGGCGCAATGTCGCATTGGCGGGGGCGACAGAACGACAACACGACAACAGTTGGCGCATTATCGTCTTCCGGTTCGTCTTTTGCGCAGGTGCGGAAGCTTCATCATCACAATGATTATAGTATGTCATCAGTTTACAATCCATACTTTGCAGACTTTATCAGGCGAATAGGGTCTGGCTGTATCCAGAGGTGGTTCTCGAAAGACTATTGGGCATTCAAAAACAAAAAGACGACAATGGTCTTTATTTCCGTCACTTTCATTTTCGAAAATGTGAATCCAGAGTCATGGAATCTTTTCGAAGAATGGGAGGTTGTATAGTTTAGGGGCCCAGAGCAGTGGAGATAAACTATCCATGTATCTAGTTCTGGTGTTTTCACTGAGTTTGATTGCATGCGGCATTAAGTATGGCGTCTTTGGCTTCTAAAGTATGGCGTCTTTGGCTTCTAAACTTCACTCGTCCCCGAAGAATGTAACATGACACATGACTACATGTATACAATCTGGACGGTGTGGGGACGGTGGGTGGGCAGGAGGGGGGTCTCGGGTCTGGTGTGCGGTGGATGGTCGTTGATGTAGAAAAGCATATATGAGCTGAAAACTCGGAGATATATTGGCTGACCTGGGTGGGGGGGGGGGGGTATCTCCTATTCCTAAGCGCCGCCAGTCATCTATGCTTGTTAGCCTATATGGCTTCTAATAGCCCGCCTGTTCCCGATACCGATGGTTAGGCCTACAAATCATTCAGAATTTCTTCCTGAATTTCAGGACGGCTGACTGCATTTATTATCAGCCATATTCGCAAATTAATCTAGCATGCGTGTCCAAGATAACACTGAAATACTCCGTACATTATATACAAATGAGTATTACTTTATATAGGGTTAAATGGTTATGACTTGCAGGCCTATAATCAAGATGATATATTTACATGTATGTATTTAAAACTGTACAGGTAATAATTAACCAGTTATTTAATGATAAAACGAAATGGTTATTTTGACGGAGGGACCTTAGTAGTATAGTCACCGCATATAGACTCCCATTTTGCCGGGGGAGATAACTCTTTGGGGCGCCAGGGGGAGTTATTCGGGCGGGTTGTGGAATTCAAGTGCACTAGGTCACATGACTTTTGACCTCGAATTCTTCCGCGGTGATTCGGTCTGGCGGTGATGCGATCAAAAAAGCTACGAAAGTAGTCCCATGTCAACCAAGTGACTTCCTATGTTAATGTATACGGGGAATGCCTAAAACGAGTATGGGAATAGACGTTTTGAGACCGAGGTGGACCCCTAGTGGACCGATTGGGTCGAGTGAGGTGTCAAAGTGAAGCCCTCCTACAGGGCTATCACGTCGTGGGTGATTGCATGTAAAAGTTTCTCCAGAAAAAATATATAAAATGCGAAATACTGACTTTACCGCTACAATAGGGGAAAACAACTATCAACCCTATTCAAAAGAGCTAATATCGTTTTCTGGGCTTATCGGGGCCTGTCTATCAAGTCATGGGTGGGTACATGTTTTCACAGAAAAAAAATATAAAAAGCGAAACACGGACTTTACCTCTACAACAGGGCCTGATTCGCACATTTGCATCTATACGGGATAATGCCTGTATGGGGTGTGGGGTGGTCATTTTTTTTTTTTTTTTTTGGATTTTACTATGGGTTGTTTGGTCTTGCTTTCTTCGTCTCGCCACGAAAAACACGATGGAAGGGGTCTCGAAGTTAAGCGGTGGACTAACGTATCGTCCGTTTTCAATATTCTGCGCATGCGCAGTCTGGCCGTAGGATAGAAAGCAGACATTTTGGGGTGCGTAGGGGTGTGTTTGGGGTAGAGATGGCACACTATTGGTCCAAATGGGTCGTGGGAGGTGTCAAAGTGAAGCTTTTGTGGGGTAAAGTCAGAATGGCGTGTTTTTTTCATAGCAAGTCGCGTCAATCTGCGCATGCGCAGTTGGATGTAGTAAGTAAAGTGGTCAGTTTGGCGTGCGTGGGGATGTGTTTGAGGTAGAGATGGATCACTATTGGTCCGAATGTGTCGTGGAATGTGTCATCTTGTAGCCCTCGTGGTGCAGACCCCGATTTGAGGGATGTCCATGTCATCTGAGCCAAAGTGGACAGTTTGGGGGTGTGAAGGAAGGTATTTGGTGTAGAGATGGACCATCCATATCTGTCATGCATTATACCATATCCTTGCTGTATTATACCATATCTGTGCTGTATTATACCATATCTGCCCTGTGTTTACAATATTTGTCATGTATTATACAATGATGAAGGACACGTGTTCATTCCTATATCTACAGACACCACCGCCAACTCCGGTTGGGCGGAGTTCGGCAATTTTACAACCGGGACCTTGTCAACATCCGGATTTCCCAGTGGGTTTTTCCCGTCGTTCCTCCGTCTTCCATGCGGGTACTGTGGTTTTACATCCGGGTCCTCATCTTACATCCGGGTTTTTTTCAATTTTACTGTCACGTGACCGGAACCGGAAGTTGTCACAAGACAGGTGGCGCCCCGATATTGTCCTACTTATTCCGGCAGGGCGCCATCTGTCTTATGACAACTTCCGGTTCCGGTCACGTGACAGTGAACATGGAAAACCCCGGATGTAAGTTGAAGACTTGGATGTAAACCCACAGTACCCACATGGAAGACGGAGGAACGAGGAGAAAAACCCACTGGGAAACCCGGATGTTGACAAGGTTCCGGATGTAAAATTGCCGAGCTCCGCCCCACGGGAGTTACCACCACCACCGGGCGTTGACGGGCGTCAACGCTCGGTGGTGGTGGTGGTGGTGATGTCTGTAGATATATGAATGAACACGTGTCCCTCATCATTGTATAATACATACAGGACAGATATGGTATAATTCAGGACATATATTTTATAATACAGGACATATATGGTACAATACAGGACATATATGGTATAATACAGCAAAGATATGGTATAATGCATGACAGATATGGATGGTCCATCTCTACACCAAATACCTTCCTTCGCACCCCCAAACTGTCCACTTTGGCTACTACTCGTACTGATGACGTCACAGATGACATGGACATCCCTCAAATCGGGGTCTGCACCACGAGGGCCACAAGATGACACCTCCTACGACACATTCGGACCAATAGTGTGCCATCTCTACCCTAAACACACCCCTACGCACCCCCAAACTGTCTGCTTTCTATACTACGGCCAGACTGCTCATGCGCAGAACATCTCTATCCCAAACACACCCCCACGCACCCCCAAAATGACCACTTTACTTACTATACCCAACTGCGCATGCGCAGATTGACGCGACTTGCCATAAAAAACACGCCATTCTGACTCTACCTCACAAAAACTTAACTTTGACACCTCCCACGGCCCATTTGGACCAATAGTGTGCCATCTCTACCCCAAACACACCCCAACGCACCCCCAAAATGTCTGCTTTCTATACTACGGCCAGACTGCGCATGTGCAGAATATTGAAAACGGACGATACGTTAGCCCAGTCGGATGCTCCTCCAAGAGAGCTTCAAAATAAGACCTCATACGACACCATGGGACCACTAGGGGCTCACCTAAACCCCAAAACGTCCACCCGTCGCTATTTACCCACTACGCATGCGCACAGTGACGTTTTCAAAAAAATTCACCGCTTAACTTCGAGACCCCTCCCATCGTGTTCTGCGTGGCGAGACGAGAAAAACAAGACCAAACAACGCATATCGCAATGAACATGTGTGAATTTCCCAATATGGACCTATCCCCCTGAGCCAGTATGGGCCTATGGGCCTATGGGCCTATCCCGACCTCCGTGAACTTTTCGGAAAATTTCACCGCTTAACTAGGAGACCCCTCCCATCGTGTTTTTCGTGGCGA
This sequence comes from Hanleya hanleyi, assembly GCA_036873755.1. NCBI lineage: Eukaryota > Metazoa > Mollusca > Polyplacophora > Lepidopleurida > Hanleyidae > Hanleya > Hanleya hanleyi. The sequence goes on along the minus strand of JAVTVY010038934.1, from coordinate 3,573 downwards.
GACGAAGAAAACAAGACCAAACAACCCATAGTAAAATCCTCTCCCCCCCCCACCAAAAATGAGCCCCTCCATACCCCATACAGGCATTTTCCCCTATAGATGCAAATGTGCGAATCAGGCCCCTATTGTAGAGGTAAAGTCCGTGTTTCGCTTTTTATATTTTTTTTTCTGTGAAAACATGTACCCACCCATGACTTGATAGGCAGGCCCCGATAAGCTCGGAAACCGATATTAGCTCTTTTGAATAGGGTTGATAGTGGTTTTCCCCTATTGTAGGGGTAAAGTCCGTGTTTCGCTTTTTATTTTTTTTTCTGTGAAAACATGTACCCACCCATGACTTGATAGGCAGGCCCCGATAAGCTCGGAAACCGATATTAGCTCTTTTGAATAGGATCGATAGTGGTTTTCCCCTATTGTAGGGGTAAAGTCAGTGTTTCGCTTTTTATATATTTTTTCTGGAGAAACTTTTACATGCAACCACCCATGACTTGATAGCCCTGGAGGAGGGCTTCACTTTGACACCTCACTCGACCCAATCGGCCACTAGGGGTCCACCTCGGTCTCAAAACGTCTATTCCCATACTCTTTTTAGGCATTCCCCGTATACATTAACATTGGAGTCACTTGGTTGACATGGTACTACTTTCGCAGCTTTTTTGATCGCATCACCGCCAGACCGCATCAACGCGGAAATTCGAGATCAAAAGTCATGTGACCTGGTGGCGCCACCTGTCGGAACTATAGTGCACTTGACCTCCACAACCCGCCCCAATAACGCCCCCTGGCGCCCCAAAGAGTTATCTCCCCCGGCAAAATGGGAGTCTATATGCGGTGACTATACTACTAAGGTCCCTCCGTCAAAATAACCATTTCGTTTTATCATTAAATAACTGGTTAATTATTACCTGTACAGTTTTAAATACATACACGATAACGGTAGCTTTGGCGTATTGTCGCAATGGCGCATTTTGGTTTCCTCTGTCGGCCATTGGCACCCTGTATAGTAAGCTTAAGTTTTCTCCGATTCAGAGGGCGACAATACGCCATTACGATGGCCGCATCCGTCTTCCATAGATAGCAGCATGAATGTATTTATTTGTGGCATGATGCAGTTTTCAACAGCCCATTCTTCTGTTTGGGTTGTATATGCCTATAATTCTGCTTGACCGGTAACTGCCAATTTTTAGCCCTTCTCTTTCTCCTCCTTTCGTTATTGAGTTGACTGCGAAACAGCGTCACGGTAGGCGAGGCAGGGAAGGCGGAAGAGGGGGTAGCGGAGGGCAATGCGCTCCCCCCTCCCCAATATTCCAGCGGAAAAAAAGAAGAAAACAAAAACGAACAAACACGACACAAAAAAAACAAGGCAGCGGAAAAACCGCTAGACTAAAGCAAAAGCAGAAATAAACCTATACGGTATTATATCTATATATTGAATGCAGATTTTACTTTCCAATAAGCATCATCCTTGCTCAGTCACATTCAAAATCTGGCTCTGTGATCGGCTCCCCAACAAATATAAAATATCTGTGTTCTTGACATGGTCAAAGCTTAATATACCTTTCGATTGAAATTATTCCTACGAAGTAGGCTACAGATTGCCAATTGTCCGGTAATGAGTCAGTCAGTCAGTCAGTCCATCCGAATACTTTCGTCGGCAAAGTAAGGAGAATCGTTGACATTAGAACCTTGATTTTTGGCATGAAGGTGCATTAGGGGACTGTTACCAACACGTTCTGACCTGACATACTTTTGATGAAAATTTCTGGTGATTTTTTATGAAAATCACTGCTGATTCTGACTTGAGCAGTGCCCATCTTAATATAGGCAGGATTTCAACTGGGGTGGAGATTTCCAAGAACTCTGTTCGCGTCGGAGTCCTAATGCCTACCCTACTTCGTAGGTCCTGTGACGTTCATGTATATAGTTAATATTTAAATTATATATACCGGTACTTCCGAAAATCATCATTTGTTTGACGGCGAATATTTAAAATAAAACTTGTGAGAAACACCAAAACAGGCACAACAAATAGAGCTTTACTTCCTCGTTGAATGTTGAATAATGGCGTCCAACTCAGCCTCGTTTTTTAACGAACATGCGCAATGACTTTTCATCGCATAGCTCCATCGCATAGCTCCATCGCATAGCCCCATCGCATAGCTCCATCGCATAGCTCCATCGCATAGCCCCATCGCATAGCTCCATCGCATAGCTCCATCGCATAGCCCCATCGCATAGCTCCATCGCTCCATCGCATAGCTCCATCGCTCCATCGCTCCATCGCATAGCTCCATCGCTCCATCGCATAGCTCCATCGCATAGCATCGCATAGCGAGACTTTTTATCGCATAGCTCCATCGCTCCATCGCATAGCTCCATCGCGCATCGCATAGCTCCATCGCATAGCCTCATCGCGCATCGCATAGCGCGACTTTTTATCGCATAGCTCCATCGCTCCATCGCATAGCTCCATCGCGCATCGCATAGCTCCATCGTTCCATCGCATAGCTCCATCGCTCCATCGCGTTAAATTAGAAATGAAAGACGCGATGGCCCCTCTCGGCCATCATAGCTAACACACCGCACATAGCTACCGCAATTTGTACGATCTGCATTATCTACATGAGTAAACGTGCGTAGGCCAAATAAACGATGACAAATATTCCGGTGTGGAGTTACTGATGGCTTTCGTGAGAATACAATAATTATCATTCTTCGAAGGCTGACGTGGTTGATAGCATGCATGTTAATATAAAATTATTCATGTCATAGTCATGGTATATAATCTAGATGACACAGATTGTATAATAGTCAGCAATTTTCTGTAATTTGGCCAAATTGGAGAACACTGATGGTCAAATCAGTCATCATCTGAAATCATCCACGAACATATAAACTAATTAGCATCTAATCATCTGTTCCTTGTACCAGTGACGAACCGATTTCGAAGAATTACATAACTGCAGTAGCTTATATTATTCGTTTGAAATAATTGCCGTAGCCTATACACAATCGTTTTCAAATATACAATTTCTGGTAGATATCTCGTACGGTATATTTGTAGAGTTTCACAAATAAGGAAATTGTATGTAGAAATCTTTGTCCTTGCGATGTTACGGGTCGTCTATGTCGATAATTTATTCAAGTCGGAAATCATAAGTAAAACCTAGTCCTCATACTTCGATCTTTAAAAACACGTTGAAACTGTTCAGCAGGCTTTGCGATATTGAGGGACCACCATGTCGATATTTTGGCCGGCTTCTACAATAATACAATTCAATATAATCCCAAGAAGCCCACTGCTGATTGTTCCATATCTCTTAATCTCAAATGTGCTACCATACCTGTCTGCTGATTGGCGGGTATTCCTTTGGGATACAAACAAATCTAACAATTTGCAATCGTTAGAAAAAGATCCGAACACGGATTCAAGATAAATCATTTATTTATATCGCACTGCATGTACAAGGAAACATTAACATACAGATAAAATACAATTCTCAAGTTCACACACCACTCTTGTTAGAGTTACGAGAGACAACATACAAAGGTAAAACGTTATATATATTCACC
>JAVTVY010038933.1:0-16382 GCA_036873755.1 Hanleya hanleyi | reverse complement strand
GAGCAGGCCAACGTGGTAGTGTTAGATGATCTGATGAGTGCGGCCAAGGACAATTATCACGTTGTCGACTCGTTTACCAAAGGATCCCATCATCGCAATCTGTCCGTCATCTATTTGACCCAGAATCTCTTTCCTCAAGGGAAGGCGTCCAGAGATATTGCCTTGAACTGCCAATACTTTGTGTTGCTCTCCAACCCCATCGACAGAGCACAAATTCGTGTGTTTGGTAGTCGAATTTATCCTCAGAACATCGACCATTTCATGCAGGCGTTTCAAGAAGCGACAAGTCGTCCGTACGGCTACCTGTTCGTAGATTTAAAAGCCCATACCCCCGAAGATCGCCGGCTGACGACCCACCTGCTACCCGGCGAGGAATCACCACAGCCCCTACACCATCCACCGAGTCCACATTTGGTGAAGCAGCAACCCACCCCCGTACAGCGGGCCTTCTTCATATCACCAGTCCCGGAATATCACTCAACCGTGAAGGCCCAACCCGAGGTTGAAGAACATAATGTGAACTCGAGGCTATGGAAGGATTTGTTCAAAGAAAGTATGGACGCCGAGATGGGCGAGATTTTGGAGGCCACAGGAAACAAGTTTCAACGCAAAGGGTATTCGAAAGAGGAAGCTGCAATTTTAGCCCATAACAGATTGGCACCCAGACTACGACGGGCTTTACGTCAGCAGTATGTCGACTTACTGACCCATATGAAATTGTTGGATAAGGATCCAGTCCATATGGAAATTGAAAGAACAGCGTCGATGTTGAAAACCTCGGGCATGAACTGGAAAGCGGCGTATGTGAGAGCAATAGCACAAAAGAAACATTTGTTCGAACGCATCATTAAACGTCGTTAAAGCGTTAAGAAAGTGTGTTAAAGCGTTGAGACGAGCGTTAAGGCGTAACGACGGGCGTTGACGGGCGTCACTGCATTTCGATGAATTGATGTCAATTCCATGAAATCAGAGCTTCTGGGCTAATTCACCAGGGCGTTGAAGCGTTGAGCTAAGCGTTGATGACCGTTACTGTCTATAAAAGCGAGCGTATTCCCAAAACACGCACAGTCGACGTTCAACCGTCAACATGGCTTATACTTGTTCTGAGTGTGAACGCACGTTCACCAGACATTACGATATGATGCGACACCAGAAAAATATACATGGGATTGAAGACGCCGAGGAGCCCGTTGAGGCAGATACTGATACAGAGATTGATGAGAGTGCATCGACTGATACCGAATCCAAGATTGCTGACAGTATATCTACTGATATGGAGAGCTTGACCTCAGAGAGTCAGCCTACATCCCAGGAAAGTGAGGCAGAACCTACCTTCTGGGATCGTATTGTGACAGCAGCTATCAATACTCACGCTGAAGCGATCGAGGACGCCGGAGAGGATAATTTACAACAGACGTACACCCAAATGCGCTCCCGCATCAGGAAAACAGCCATGGCGATCTATGAACAGTATACCTTACTACCGCTTGAAATGAAAGGCGACCCCACGCACAGGTCCATCATGAAGACCAAGCGTCACTTGGAAGAGGCTATGGGGCTACCATCCACAGAGGCCCTGGAAAATGCGATCAGAATGCGCAAACAACTGTTTCAGGACATGCTGCCCGAAGAATATCCAGGCCTGTCCGACGATGATTAGAATAAACGGTTCAGAATGAACATGACCGAAGAAGGAACTCTCTGAAATGGCGACTTCTGATTGGACAAGAATACATCTAACGGACAGGAACGAATAGGACAGATGCAAATGGCGGTCTCTGATTGGACAAGAGTCTTTCTTGAATTGTAAACATACCCAACGCGGCTCCCCCAGCGTGGGTATGTTATGATGGAGGGGAAAATAAACTATATGAAAAAAAAACTTGTTGTTGTTGTTGTTCCCTCATGTGTCATCCTTGTTGTTGTTGTTTTCTCTCTCCGGTCTATATCATGGCGTCAAGGCGCTAGCGGGACCCATACAGGGTCCAGTTTTCGACACTAGGTGACCACATCCCGAAGAAATGGCCAGTTTTCGACACCGGATGTGCCGCCATCTTGAACATACGTGCCGCCATCTTGGATATGGCCCATAATGCACCGGGTCAAAATACTCGCTTCTGATTGGCTGAGAGCTCTGTGACGGATTTGAAATACTCGCTTCTGATTGGACGAGAGCTCCGCATTGCGTCTGCGCATAATGATATTCCTACCGCACACCCAACCCATCAGATGCCCCTTCACGAATGCTTCTTTGATACCTCACTCGACCCCATTGGACCATTAGAGGCTCCCCTAGCTCCAAAACGGCTAGTTTCATATCCTTTGACCACCGCGCATGCGCAGAATGACACTAGTTCACACCCACTAGTCCAGTCAGATGCCCCTTCACCTAGGCTTCACTTTGATACCTCATACAACTCCATCGGTCCATTATTGGCTTCGCTAGCTCCCAACACGGCTATTTCCATACCCTTGGGCCACCGCGCATGCGCAGAATGACGCTATTTCAAATCCGCTAGTCCAGTCAGATGCCCCTTCACCTAAGCTTCACTTGGATACCTCATACGACCCCATTGCACCATTATTGGCTTCGCTAGCTCCCAACACGGCTATGTTCATACCCCTTGGGCCACCGCGCATGCGCAGAATGACGCTATTTCAAATCCGCTAGTCCAGTCAGATGCCCCTTCACCTAAGCTTCACTTGGATACCTCACTCGACCCCACTGGACCAGTAGTAACTCCCCTAGCTCCCAACACGGCTATTTCCATACCCTTGGGCCACCGCGCATGCGCAGAATGGTGACAACGCCCAAGCCGCTAGTCCAGTCAGATGCCCCTTCACATAAGCTTCACTTTGATACCTCACTCGACCCCATTGGACCATTATTGGCTTCGCTAGCTCCAAAACGGCTATTTTCATACCCTTCGGCCACCGCGCATGCGCAGAATGACGCTAGTTCAACCCCACACCCAGCCCATTACATGCCCCCTCACATAGGCTTCACATTGATACCTCACTCGACCCCACTGGACCAGTAGTCACTCCCCTAGCTCCAACACGGCTATTTCCATATCCTTGGGCCACACGAGTTGTCTCCCTTGCGTCAATGTGTGCAGATGGCGCTACGGTCGACGCCGTGATGGGGAAAGGGCGTCCCCGCACCATCCTGGAGCCGCCATTTTGTTTGTTGTTTTCTTGCGGAGATACACGGGACAATAAACACTCGACCCTTGGGTGGTACAGATGCTAGACTGATCCTATTAACATGGTACAACACCTATAGATTATGTTTATTATTATTATATGGCTTAGAGGTGTTTTTGAGGGTAATGTGAGGGTTTTTTCTCCCCGTGACGTCCCCACCGCCTCGTTTGCTCCCTTGCGCCGTCTAAAAACACCGCCATTTTACAAGTAATTAATTAAAATTAATTAATTAATTAATTAATTTATTTGAAATACTAGTACCCATCCTCCGTATGGCAGAACTGTACAACCCACATGCGCAGAATGACGATATTTCAACCCCACACCCACCCCATCAGATGCCCCTTCACGAATGCTTCACTTTGGTACCTTACTCGACCCCATTGGACCATGCAGCGTATTTCCAGTCTGGGGACTACTTTTTCTACGCGGAAGCTTTTTTCCGCGACCGCATCACCGCCAAAACCGCATCACCGCGGATGAATACATGCCCAGGGGCCCTTTGCCGGAACTATAGTGACCCAGAGTTACCTCCCCCTAGATTGGAACTCTTCAGTGTTGGAGGTGGGAAAGGTCAGTCACGTGACGTCATCTCATTTGCATAAAAGAGACCCAATTTAGCCTTTATATACTACTAAGGTGATCCAAATTACATGTACTTATGACATGATATATTCATTGCGAAGATAACAATGTAGCATTAGATGTAGCATGGAGCAAAGATTATGGGTAAACAATATACCAGAGAGAGTCCAGGTTTTTAGCTTTCGTGATTAACGCCTTTTCTTAGTATTGTTGTTATGGTAACAATATGCCGTTTGTAGGTTCAACAATCAAAGGTGAAGCATTGTCATGAGCGACATTGCCATTACCATTTCTGTAAGTCCGAGAGGCCATTCACCGCCTCTCGCGATAGCACTGCAAATTTTAAAACCACCCCTTGGATGCACTCGCAGATGACTATATAGTTATTTTTTTAGGGAGATAGTTGCTAAAATCTGCACGGAATATCATCAAATTATTGTCGACCTTTTATCATTTGAACGCAATCCCTAGCGTCAAATGCCATTTGATTCTCACGAGAATTGTTCACTTAATGGTTTTATAGTGATTGGAACAATATGGCATTTCTAGGTTCAACAAACAAGGAATATCCTCATTCAATTTACTTGTTAAGGATTTACTGCCGCATAGAGAATATTATTGTTATATTAACAACATATCATTTCTGGGTTCAACAATAGAGAACGAAGCATGATTGATAGGGTTAAACCGCTTTGTGAATATATGTTAAATAGATAGTATATTAAGTCTTCTTGAATTGCGGATATTTGCAATTTACATCGCATTATCAATGCTCTAATTACACAATATATTGCTTACCATTCAAAAAAAAATGTCTATGAATAAAATGTATTTGCGAATCTACGTCAAATAGACAATATATTAACTTACCATGCCATAAGGTGAGAATCTAGGCTAAAATGAAGATAATAATTCTCCCAGGAATCGACGAGAACAAGATCAGAGTGGGAATGTACGCTAATTACACGATATATTAACTTTCCAGGAAGCGCGAATCTATGCAATTTAGATCATAATTACATAAAATGCTATTTACACAATATATTGTCTCTCATGCATAGAAACCAGTTGCCGAGATCAAATCGTTTTGTGAATCTACGCTAACTTGAAAAAAGTAATTTCCCTGAAATCATTCTCCCGATATCAATTCCCAATTCTGAGTTTGTAACCTGAAAGTCGGTGAAACACACTCTGTTGGCACTGTGCAGAAAAACGCAACTGCGAATCTACGCTAAATAGACAATATATTAACTTTCCGTGAAGTGCGAATCTATGCAATTTAGATGAGATTATCAAAGTGCTAATTAGACAATATATTTTCTTCTCTGCCATCTCGACTAGATAAACACATTTGCGAATCTACGCTAAATAGACAATATATTAACTCTCCCTGAAGTGCGAGTCTATGCAATTTAGATGAGATTATCAAAGTGCTAATTAGACAATATATTCTCTTCTCTGCCATCTCGACGAGGTAAACACATTTGCGAATCTACGCTAAACTGACAATATATTAACTCTCCCTGATGTGACAATAAAGTGAATGACAAATCGATCTGCGAATCTATGCTAAATAGACGATATATTACCTCACCATGCAGTGCGAATCTATGCAATTTAGATGAGATTATCAAAGTGCTAATTAGACAATATATTGTCTTCTCTGCCATCTCGACTAGGAAAACACATTTGCGAATCTACGCTAAATAGACAATATATCAACTTTCCGTGAAGTGCGAATCTATGCAATTTAGATGAGATTATCAAAGTGCTAATTAGACAATATATTGCCTCCCCTGCAGTCTCCCCGAGGTAAACACATTTGCGAATCTACGCTAAATAGATAATATATTAACTTTCCGTGAAGTGCGAATCTATGCAATTTAGGTGAGATTATCAAAGTGCTAATTAGACAATATATTGTCTTCTCTGCAACCACGACGAGGTAAACACATTTGCGAATCTACGCTAAATTGACAATATATTAACTCTCCCTGAAGTGCGAATCTATGCAATTTAGATGAGATTATCAAAGTGCTAATTAGACAATATATTGTCTTCTCTGCCATCTCCACGAGGTAAACACATTTGCGAATCTAAGCTAAATAGACAATATATTAACTCTCCATGAAGTGCGAATCTATGCAATTTAGATGAGATTATCAAAGTGCTAATTAGACAATATATTGTCTTCTCTGCCATCTCCACGAGGTAAACACATTTGCGAATCTAAGCTAAATAGACAATATATTAACTCTCCATGAAGTGCGAATCTATGAAATTTAGATGAGATTATCAAAGTGCTAATTAGACAATATATTGTCTTCTCTGCCATCTCGACTAGGTAAACACATTTGCGAATCTACGCTAAATAGACAATATATTAACTCTCCGTGAAGTGCGAATCTATGCAATTTAGATGAGATTATCAAAGTGCTAATTAGACAATATATTGCCTCCCCTGCAGTCTCCCCGAGGTAAAACAGATTTGCGAATCTACGCTAAATAGACAATATATTAACTCTCCCTGACGTGCGAATCTATGCAATTTAGATGAGATTATCAAAGTGCTAATTAAACAATATATTGCCTCCCCTGCAGTCTCCCCGAGGTAAAACAGATTTGCGAATCTACGCTAAATAGACAATATATTAACTCTCCGTGAAGTGCGAATCTATGCAATTTAGATGAGATTATCAAAGTGCTAATTAGACAATATATTGCCTCTCCTGCAGTCTCCCCGAGGTAAAACAGATTTGCGAATCTACGCTAAATAGACAATATATTAACTCTCCATGAAGTTCGAATCTATGCAATTTAGATGAGATTATCAAAGTGCTAATTAGACAATATATTGTCTTCTCTGCCATCTCGACGAGGTAAACACATTTGCGAATCTATGCTAAATTGACAATATATTAACTCTCCCTGATGTGACAATAAACCCTATTCACCCACTCACTCACTCACTCACTCTTCTCTGCCATCTTGACGAGGTAAACACATGTGCGAATCTACGCTAAATTGACAATATATTAACTCTCCCTGAAGTGCGAATCTATGCAATTTAGATGAGATTATCAAAGTGCTAATTAGACAATATATTGTCTTCTCTGCTATCTCGACGAGGTAAACACATTTGCGAATCTACGCTAAATAGACAATATATTAACTCTCCATGAAATGCGAATCTATGCAATTTAGATGAGATTATCAAAGTGCTAATTATACAATATATTGTCTTCTCTGCAATCTCGACGAGGTAAACACATTTGCGAATCTACGCTAAATAGACAATATATTAACTTTCCCTGAAGTGGATGACAACTTTTGTATCCTGTACACAATATTCCTGTATGTATCACTGTAAATCGACAAGAGTGTTCCATAACAACAATTTTAATTACTGGCTTATTATTAACAACATATGGCCGTTCTGATTCCTCGGTGAAGCAGCTTCTTCTGTTAATAATGTCAATGGACCCAATGCCACCAATTGAAGAGACAAAGACGCGACTATAGCGCCAGTACCGGAGGAAGAAAATGTCAGTGCAAATGATGTGTGATAAATCGTACAAGATATAATTATATGATTTTATCACGTAAACGCAATGCACAGGTATCTAATATCATTTTTGTAGAAGAAGGTGATCCAAATTACATGTACTTATGACATGATATATTCATTGCGAAGATAACAATGTAGCATTAGATGTAGCATGGAGCAAAGATTATGGGTAAACAATATACCAGAGAGAGTCCAGGTTTTTAGCTTTCGTGATTAACGCCTTTTCTTAGTATTGTTGTTATGGTAACAATATGCCGTTTGTAGGTTCAACAATCAAAGGTGAAGCATTGTCATGAGCGACATTGCCATTACCATTTCTGTAAGTCCGAGAGGCCATTCACCGCCTCTCGCGATAGCACTGCAAATTTTAAAACCACCCCTTGGATGCACTCACAGATGACTATATAGTTATTTTTTTAGGGAGATAGTTGCTAAAATCTGCACGGAATATCATCAAATTATTGTCGACCTTTTATCATTTGAACGCAATCCCTAGCGTCAAATGCCATTTGATTCTCACGAGAATTGTTCACTTAATGGTTTTATAGTGATTGGAACAATATGGCATTTCTAGGTTCAACAAACAAGGAATATCCTCATTCAATTTACTTGTTAAGGATTTACTGCCGCATAGATAATATTATTGTTATATTAACAACATATCATTTCTGGGTTCAACAATAGAGAACGAAGCATGATTGATAGGGTTAAACCGCTTTGTGAATATATGTTAAATAGATAGTATATTAAGTCTTCTTGAATTGCGGATATTTGCAATTTACATCGCATTATCAATGCTCTAATTACACAATATATTGCTTACCATTCAAAAAAAATGTCTATGAATAAAATGTATTTGCGAATCTACGTCAAATAGACAATATATTAACTTACCATGCCATAAGGTGAGAATCTAGGCTAAAATGAAGATAATAATTCTCCCAGGAATCGACGAGAACAAGATCAGAGTGGGAATCTACGCTAATTACACGATATATTAACTTTCCAGGAAGCGCGAATCTATGCAATTTAGATCATAATTACATAAAATGCTATTTACACAATATATTGTCTCTCATGCATAGAAACCAGTTGCCGAGATCAAATCGTTTTGTGAATCTACGCTAACTTGAAAAAAGTAATTTCCCTGAAATCATTCTCCCGATATCAATTCCCAATTCTGAGTTTGTAACCTGAAAGTCGGTGAAACACACTCTGTTGGCACTGTGCAGAAAAACGCAACTGCGAATCTACGCTAAATAGACAATATATTAACTTTCCGTGAAGTGCGAATCTATGCAATTTAGATGAGATTATCAAAGTGCTAATTAGACAATATATTTTCTTCTCTGCCATCTCGACTAGATAAACACATTTGCGAATCTACGCTAAATAGACAATATATTAACTCTCCCTGAAGTGCGAATCTATGCAATTTCGATGAGATTATCAAAGTGCTAATTAGACAATATATTCTCTTCTCTGCCATCTCGACGAGGTAAACACATTTGCGAATCTACGCTAAACTGACAATATATTAACTCTCCCTGATGTGACAATAAAGTGAATGACAAATCGATCTGGGAATCTATGCTAAATAGACGATATATTACCTCACCATGCAGTGCGAATCTATGCAATTTAGATGAGATTATCAAAGTGCTAATTAGACAATATATTGTCTTCTCTGCCATCTCGACTAGGAAAACACATTTGCGAATCTACGCTAAATAGACAATATATTAACTTTCCGTGAAGTGCGAATCTATGCAATTTAGATGAGATTATCAAAGTGCTAATTAGACAATATATTGCCTCGCCTGCAGTCTCCTCGAGGTAAACAGATTTGCGAATCTACGCTAAATAGACAATATATTAACTTTCCGTGAAGGGCGAATCTATGCAATTTAGATGAGATTATCAAAGTGCTAATTAGACAATATATTGTCTTCTCTGAAATTTCGCCGAAGTTAAACACATTTGCGAATCTACGCTAAATAGACAATATATTAACTCTTCATGAAGTGCGAATCTATGCAATTTAGATGAGATTATCAAAGTGCTAATTAGACAATATATTGTCTCCCCTGCAGTCTCGTCGAGGTAAAACAGATTTGCGAATCTACGCTAAATAGACAATATATTAACTCTCCCTGACGTGCGAATCTATGCAATTTAGATGAGATTATCAAAGCGCTAATTAAACAATATATTGCCTCCCCTGCAGTCTCCCCGAGGTAAAACAGATTTGCGAATATACGCTAAATAGACAATATATTAACTCTCCGTGAAGTGCGAATCTATGCAATTTAGATGAGATTATCAAAGTGCTAATTAGACAATATATTGCCTCCCCTGCAGTTTCGTCGAGGTAAAACACATTTGCGAATCTACGCTAAATAGACAATATATTAACTCTCAGTGACGTGCGAATCTATGTAATTTAGATGAGATTATCAAAGTGCTAATTAGACAATATATTGCCTCCTCTGCAGTCTCGTCGAGGTAAAACATATTTGCGAATCTACGCTAAATAGACAATATATTAACTTTCCATGAAGTGCGAATCTATGCAATTTAGATGAGATTATCAAAGTGCTAATTAGACAATATATTGTCTTCTCTGCCATCTTGACGAGGTAAAACAGATTTGCGAATCTACGCTAAATATACAATATATTAAATTTCCCTGAAGTGCGAATCTATGCAATTTAGATGAGATTATCAAAGTGCTAATTAGACAATATATTCCCTTCTCTGCAATCTCGCCGAGGTAAAACACATTTGCGAATCTACGCTAAATAGACAATATATTAAATCTATCTGAAGTGCGAATCTATGAAATTCAGATGAGATTATCAAAGTGCTACTGAGACAATATATTGTCGTCTTTGCAATCTCGCCGAGGTAAAACACATTTGCGAACCTACGCTAAATAGACAATATATTAACTTTCCCTGAAGTGCGAATCTATGCAATTTAGATGAGATTTTCAAAGTGTTAATTAGACAATATATTGTCTTCTCTGCAATCTCGACGAGGTAAAACAGATTTGCGAATCTACGCTAAATATACAATATATTAACTTTCCATGAAGTGCGAATCTATGCAATTTAGATGAGATTATCAAAGTGCTAATTGGACAATATATTGTCTTCTCTGCAATCTCGTCGAGGTAAAACAGATTTGCGAATCTACGCTAAATATACAATCTATTAACTCTCCATGAAGTGCGAATCTATGCAATTTAGATGAGATTATCAAAGTGCTAATTAGACAATATATTGTCTTCTCTGCCATCTCGACTAGGTAAACACATTTGAGAATCTACGCTAAATAGACAATATATTAACTCTCCGTGAAGTGCGAATCTATGCAATTTAGATGAGATTATCAAAGTGCTAATTAGACAATATATTGCCTCTCCTGCAGTCTCCCCGAGGTAAAACAGATTTGCGAATCTACGCTAAATAGACAATATATTAACTCTCCATGAAGTGCGAATCTATGCAATTTAGATGAGATTATCAAAGTGCTAATTATACAATATATTGTCTTCTCTGCAATCTCGACGAGGTAAACACATTTGCGAATCTACGCTAAATAGACAATATATTAACTTTCCCTGAAGTGCGAATCTATGCAATTTAGATGAGATTATCAAAGTGCTAATTAAACAATATCTTGCCTACCCTGCAGTTCCCTCGAGGTAAAACAGATTTGCGAATCTACTCTAAATAGACAATATATTAACTCTCCATAAGTGCGAATCTATGCAATTTAGATGAGATTATCAAAGTGCTAATTAGACAATATATTGTCTTCTCTGCCATCTCGACGAGGTAAACACATTCGGGAATCTACGCTAAATTGACAATATATTAACTCTCCCTGAAGTGCGAATCTATGCAATTTAGATGAGATTATCAAAGTGCTAATTAGACAATATATTGTCTTCTCTGCCATCCCCACGAGGTAAACACATTTGCGAATCTACGCTAAATTGACAATATATTAACTCTGCCTGATGTGACAATAAACCCTATTCACCCACTCGCTCACTCGCTCTTCTCTGCCATCTTGACGAGGTAAACCCATTTGCGAATCTACGCTAAATTGACAATATATTAACTCTCCCTGAAGTGCGAATCTATGCAATTTAGATGAGATTATCAAAGTGCTAATTAGACAATATATTGTCTTCTCTGCCATCTCGACGAGGTAAACACATTTGCGAATCTACGCTAAATAGACAATATATTAACTCTCCATGAAGTGCGAATCTATGCAATTTTGATGATAATTAGAAGAATTATATTGCCTTTAAACCCCGGCACCAAAGATTAGCAAAATATCTGCACTATATTGTCACCAGTGCTATTTAGCACCATGTTAAGAGATAGGGGAGAATGGAAAATATCAAGGAAAAAAAGCCAATTGCGCACCTAACTCAAATAAAGGCTGTAGTTGGAAACCATGGTAGTCAGGAAATCAGGCTTGGAAAATGATGCCTTTTGGTGCAAAAAAACATTGAAATCGGTAAACTAGATCCACATATATGGACGAATGAACATATATATTCAAACTGAGTGAATTGTTCTCGTAAAATAAAATACTTTCCGGAGACTTCCGGATAATATGAATGGACAGATGGCATTGGTGAGATGGCTGGCTGCTTTACACATTCCGACATTCGATTAGGGTGCTCACACGAGCGAAAATCGCCTTTTTAACACATTTACATTATCAGGATTTAACTCCCTAAATTTACATGCTCATACCACCACGGAACATTGCGGAATTAGCCGAGAGTCCCTGAAAGCCTGGTAAGTCAGCCCACCATGTGGAAAGATAAGCGATCATAAAATAATCAAGGAGCTTAGTTTTATCACTGTCGGCGGCCACATTTTGACCATTGATGTCACGGAGTGTTCTCTCAATCTATATTGGGCTCAATGCCATGATGTAGTCCAAATGTTGTTGTTGTTATTTAATTACAGATGTGCTGCACTTGATTAATTCTGGTTAATTCAAGTTGTTGCGATACCAAGCAGTTCGGATAATCTCGCACTTTTAATCTCCGACAAAGGCTACATGGCTTGGTGAAGACTCACTGTGCAGAAACTGCCAGGGCGTTTTTTTCGCCTTGTATATTTACTGAGGGCAGGGTCGATCGACTGACAGGAGGAGAGATAACCCTGTTTGGAGGTTGCGTAAAACCCGGCACCAAATCTGTAAAAGCGCATATCATTGGTGGAAATAATAAGAAGGCGTAAATTTACGACTTACGGCTAAATGAATTACAGTCATCCTGTAAATACGAATTATGGCAGGCTTGGCGATTCTATACCATGGTACAAAAGAATTACAGGCATCCTGTAAATACGAATTATGGCAGACTTGGCATTTTGTACCATGGTACAAAATAATTACAGGCATCCTGTAAATACGAATTATGGCAGGCTTGGCATTTTATACCATGGTATATATTATTTACAGGCATCCTGTAAATGACGAATTCTGGCAGGGATGGCCAACCATAGAAGCCTTCATACAGGATCACCTGACGCACTCAAAATCCGAGGTGTAAGTTCGTTCACAAACCAGAGACGATCAAATCCGAATCTAATGAGTGTGAGTAAGGTGACGTATTCTCTCAATAGTTACTTCATTTCTCCTAATATGGCGGTATATAGGGTGACCGGATATTAGGACAGCCAATCAATAACCCACTCATACGATGTATTCGAAATTCAAATGCATTCGTGGTCAATGGCGTTTCTTGAATATTTATCAATTCTTTTGAACAGAGTCGGTCGGCTGATGTATCAAGACTAAGTCGAAGTGACCACGGAGAAGTCGGCTTGTAAGATTAACCTCTCAAACTGACAAAACAAAGTACTGAACTGTTACCTTATTATGCGCACGGGTTATTACGCAAAATATGTCACACAATTTAGTTCCGGTTTCTATCTATTCAGTTTCGCCAAGCTTGCCAGTATACATTTCAAGTGTGTCATAAATAACACCAGTAACACAAACGAACTCATTTTGAGGAGAGCTGAAGATCAAAAGAGCGGTGACACCGCTTAGCAACATAATGGTGGACTTCTAAAGATGAAGGGGATTGGCGGGGTATTTACCTATGACTACAATCTAAAATTAGAATCGGTACCCATCCTTTCTTTCATTCATGCGTTACCGATCACGCGCTGATCATCCATGCCAAACCTCATCCAATGCATGGAAGATCATGGAATCATGCGAAGTGTTCTTTCCCTTCTACATCTTTACGACGGTGGGACAGATATCATTCCTACAATCGCTTAACTGGACGAAATGTATATGCAATCGAAGCCAGGAGATTGAGCTAGCTGAGAGCTGTAAAATCCGTTCCATATTGAGCGAGGTCAGATGACTCCAACTGAATCCGTTGAGCAGTCGCGAATGGCCTGCACCATACGCGACTGGTCGGCCTATTCCGTCGAAGTCATGGTACCTCGCCCATTAATGGTGTAAGGATTTAGAGCTCTCAGATGAAAACCGTGGTCCGCCGCACGTGAGGCCGCCACACCACATGCTATATGATGTTTCCGCTCACATAGTCCTCGTTGTTTTTCTCCCTTATCAGGAGATAAAATATATATCCAAATGAAATGGATATTCCCTTGAATTCATACCCCCAACGGATCTCTTCTAATTTGAGATATTTCTCCTGGTTTTGTGTCATACATCTGACATGCGCTGTTCGGAGTTTCCGCGTAATGTTGTGCTTTCAACATGGATTGTACTGGATTATACATTCCAGTTGTTAATAGTTTATTTTTAGATTTGAACTCTTCTGTGTTGGAGGCGCACTTACCAGTACTGTTTTTGAGGAAAGCATGTTACTGTTTTCTGTAAAGTCGAACTTTGCAGTGAATCGCCATTGTCGTGTCAACCCTGCAGCCGCCACTGTGTTAGTATGATTTATTGAACTCTTACGCTTATGCAGCGCACTTATTTCATTTATTCAGAACATATTGAAAGGCTAAGTCGTGAATGATCTAACACGTGAACTTACCAACAACAACGCCATGTTATGTAATGTTTCGTAATTATTGTATGTCGGTGTAGACTGACTTTACATGCATCAGTAATTGTTAGCAATTCCTTTCTGTCAAACCTTTAGGGTCATATATATATATATATATATATATATATATATATATATATTAAACCAGTTGACTTCGTCATGATTTTTTAACAATATTATATTTGCCGCACACAAAGGCAGTTTCGCTGCATTTATTTACTGTATATATATACATATACATATAACAGCATATAAATAGCCTTTTGGGTTTTACTAATGTTACCGTTCGAGCCGTTGTCCCACACAACATCAACATAATCAATAATGGGCCGTATGGTGGGCTCATATATTTTCGTAGCAGTATCGTCATTTATGAATTTTCTTATTCTATTTAATACACCCAGGCGGGACGATACTTTATTGCACATTTTATCAATGTGACTTTTCCAGTTCAGATGTGAATCAAAATATAATCCAAGATATTTAAAATGATAATTGATGTGTCAGTCTGGAGAACGGACCCCCATGAGGGCATATGGATAGACCAAAACTTTTAATACTAGTAAAAGATTGGCAGAGGATTAGCAGTTGGCACTTCTCAACATGAGGTTTAGACGCTTTAACATGTCAACCAATGAAATATTCGGACTGAAAAAATACTATATCTGTGACCTGACAAAAGACTAGTAAATGAACGTTAAGCGTGTCAAAAAAAAGAAAGAAAAAAAAACAGCTTGCCAAAAAAAGATAAAAAAACAAAACAAACAGAAACAAATCAGATACATCAGATACAAGTATTTTGTAGTCTATCCTTACAATTAGCATATAGGAGCGTCGTCCATTACATCAATACAATACTGAAATAATAGTATATCTACTTTTCTTAAGTACTAGTATGAAAAGTTTATAACAGATACAGCGGAAACTTTGTGTATGAGAATGATGGCCTGTAATAGTTCATTTACAGAGTAAAACTGTAAAACTTCATTGTGTAACTGTATTTGCGTCCATTCTAACAATTAGATAGATAGTCCAGGTTAAAGAGTAGCTACATACATCTACTCATAGTATTATTATTGGTTTCGAATGTTCATAGATATTTCTATTCAATATACCTCATACTAACACAATCAAGGAATATTGAACGGACGATGGGAGACAACTGTGTATTAATTATTTACTCCCATCCGCCGGTCAATACAAGAAAATGTTATGGAGAGGGAGAACACTGGAAGGCGACAAAAAACAATAACATGAAGGAGTAAATAATCAGCATCAAAAGTAATTATAAATGAGCATTGAGTAACTGTAACTTAGTCTGTGGTTATAATATCCACAATAATGACCAAGGTGATCTCTCATTAAATACCCTGATAAAATTCCATATGAACTGTATAACTTTGACTAATTTAAGTTTTTTTGGATTAGGGTAGCAGTATAATACTCACTAATGTATTTTTTCCTCGTGTCTTCAAGAAAAGGACAAACAAGTAACTACAGGTACTCGTCGCCAATCGCATTATGGTCACAGCTTCCACATAGTATCTCTTCCTTTGGTGTATTACTCCAGCGTCCAATATCAATTGGAAATCTATGATTAGTGGATCTAAATTTGGTAAAAGCTGGTCTTAATTTTTCGTCCAAAATTAAAAGGTAGTTCTCTTAGTAAATGTTTTCTTTAAATTTTGAATATAATGAACCTTTTGATGAATTTGAAGAGCTGGCGAGCCAAAACTGACAATACTGTCACAGCAGAACCATCCATATAAATTGAAATGGTATATTTTTTAAACTGTAAATAATACAGCGATATATATTAAAATTGCTTACTCCAATTGTTTCTCTATCGCGTCTGTTAGAATACTTTGATATATTTTACATGCATGAACACCTATTCTTACATATGCTTGTGTACACAGATTATAAATGACCGAAACACAATCTAAG
>JAVTVY010038932.1:0-16657 GCA_036873755.1 Hanleya hanleyi | reverse complement strand
GATTGATATCCCTCTCTCCACACCAAAGATCGAAGATCGCCCACTTTGAGTTGTATACAGCGGAAGAGGACGGTCGAATAGATTGTGCCATTCGGCGCCCAACCTCCGCTGAAAATCCCGCCTGAGCGAAGTGCTGCTTGAGCACTTGCACACGTGGTAGTGGAACAGTCCTGGCTGGCTGTGGAATGTCGACGTTCCGGGTTGGCGCAGTAGATTGTGCCATACCGGAAGCTGTCTTGGTACATCTACCAGAAGATCCAATAGTTCCGGGAACCACGGCCTTGCCGGCCACCACGGAACAATCAGGTAAACGACACACATGTGTTCGCGGATCTTCTGAAGTACCTTCGCTAGGATAGCTGGAGGAGGGAACGCATATGCTACCATCCTTGACCAGTCCTGCAATAGTGCGTCCACTGCATATGCCGACGGATCCGGGACCGGCGACATGAACAGGGGCAGTAGATTGTTGCGCCGAGTGGCGAACAGATCTATGTGTGGCATCTCCCAGACCTGAGCTATTTGTTTTAGTGTGTCTGGGTGAAGTTGCCACTCCGTGGGAATTATCTGATTCCGTCGTGAAAGCGAATCCGCTAAGACGTTCAGTACCCCCGGGATGTGCCTGGCCAACACCGATATGTTGTTGTCCCAGCACAGACCGAAAAAGATTTCCGCTTGGCTTTGTAATTGCGGAGATCTCGTCCCCCCCTGCTTGTTGATATAGGACACGACTGATGTGTTGTCCGTCGCAACTAGCAGGTTCTTGTCGGTCAATACGCTCACCCACGTGTGGATGGCATGTGTCACTGCCATAAACTCCAACACGTTTATATGGTACGAGCGTTCCTCGATTGTCCATAACCCGGATGTCGACTTGGACTCGAGGTGGGCTCCCCATCCTTCCATAGATGCGTCCGTGAACAGGCGATGTGACGGACGAAACGGAAGTAGGGACACACCTGGCATAACGTTGAGTGGATCCAGCCACCATTGGAGGCATTGTTTGACTAGCGGTGTTACAGGTATCCACGGATTCAACTGCCTTTCGACCCATTGATGATTGAAGTAAATCATTAAGGGACGAAGCTGCAACCGCCCTCTTGGTGTTACGGCCTGTGTTGACGTCAAGAGGCCGATTATCGCAGCAAAGTGTAAAGCCCTGGCCTGAGATAACTTGAGGAACTGAGGTATCTTCGTCGTTATCTTTAGCCATCGATCTTCTGGGGGTTTGGCGAGAGCTCGTAGCGTATCATATTCCACCCCCAGAAATTTGCGCCTTTGTGAAGGAATCAGCTCTGATTTCTCTTCGTGTGGGATGTATCCCAGAGAAGTCAACATCCTTAAGACAAACTGTGTGTCTAGGATTAACTGCTCCTTGCAGGCATTCCTTAGCAGGGAGTCGTCGATATAAAAGTGGTACTTTATACCTAGACTGTGCAGGAATTGTGCCACTGGTGTAAACACTCGTGTAAACACCCAAGGGGAAGTGGACAGGCCTAACGGAAGCACTTGAATTTGGAAGCGTCGTTTGCCGACCATGAATCTCAAGTACTTCCTGTCCCCCAGATGTATCGGGATATGCAGGTATGCATCCCTTAAATCCAGAGAAGTCAGCCATTCCCCTTGTCCGGATAGACCGGAAGGACTCCATGCGGAAGTGTGGCGGTGGAGTGAGGTAGTCCTTGTTGAGGCGCTTTAGGTTTATAACCATGCGCATCTCGGACGTGTCTTTCTTGGGGACCAGAAAGACCGGCGAATAGAACCCGGGTGACGTGTCCCAAACTGGAAGCTCTATTACAGCTGCCTTCTCTATCAGCTTGTCCACAGAGGACTGTATTGCTGATAGATGACCCGTTCGTAATGGTATACGAGACGGAAGGGGATGAGCAGTCAAGGGAGGAAGCGTGTCGAACAATAGGCGATAGCCGTATCTGATCGTTCGAATAACCCACGCTTCCGTCCCGATCCTTATCCAGTTCCTCCAAAACAACTGCAGCCTTCCCCCTACCGGAAGGTCTAGTTGCTGGGGAACTGGAAACATTATGTCTCGGTGTTCCCGCCATACCGGAAGCCACCCGGTACGGCCCAAGACATCAGGAATCCTTCTTTGACTGCTTAGATTTCCCCTTGCCCTGCTTCTTATGGCCATAGGTCGATACTCTTGGCTCTAAAGAAGTAGGCGCTTGGTTATGCTGTTGGCCGGAAGCACCCTTATTAGCCTTGGAACTAGGCGGGTTCTTCTTAGCCTTCTTCGCCTTTGGACCCGACCCGGAAGCCATAGGTCTTTTAGACGAAGCACCGGAAGCAACCGACCTGTCATGCTCTATACGATCCATTTCAGGTCGAACTTCGGCAACAGCATCACCAAACAGTAAAGAAGGAGCCGTAGATGTCTCTAGTAGACTCCTCTTTACAGCTTCCGGTGTGTAACTATGCATAAAAGGAAAGAAGGCCTTTCTCCTTAAATACACTAGCATAGAAGATAGGTAGGCATTGTGTACCAGTAAATCTTCTACAGCACCGGAAGCAATCTTCTGGTAGTCAAGAACGAGGTTTATACCCTCCTGTAACTGTTCTTGACTGTCCGCGCCCGACAGCGAAAATAAACCATCCTCTATGGCTTTAAGAAACCAGTCAAGGTGATTCGTAATCGCCACTCCTTGTCGAGCAGTTTCCTCAAGTACTGCGGCCTGTTTGTTCGTGCAAGGAACATCCGGATTACTAGGGACTTTAGTATTGCTAGAGCATAAATACTGAAAGTCGCCGTTCACCTCTGCAGACCGGAAGCTAAACGGTGAGTTATGTACGCCATAACTTCGTATGTTTGACTTCTGTACTGGGAACGGACCAGAAGATCCTGCAGGGCGGAAGCGAGCTTTTGGTCTCAACCTTATAGCACGTTCCTCCTGCGTAGTGGGTTCTGCTAAAGTTCTATGGAACAAGTGGCAAATAGAATGAATAGCAGTTGAGGCCGGAAGCGTGGTAGCCGACCTCGTAACCCGGTTTGACTCTCCTGATTCAGTTTCAATATCCCCCGCATGTGGGACCGGAAGCTGCATATCAGGAATCAAGTCATAGATGCCGGAAATAAGTTCATAATATTTCCTAGCATCCGGATCAGTATTGGTAGGTTCATTCAATTCAGAGCTACCGTACTGGTCCCTATCCACTTCCATAGCTTCCGGGGCTTCCTGCCAGGAGGGAGTATTGGAAGGGATAGTCCTCGACAAATTAGCTTCCGGTTTCCGAGACTGTTCAGTCAAAACCGGAAGCAGTGGCGTACTACTTCGGAATTGACTGGTCATCATCTCTCTCAATTCCTTCATTTCCTCACGTTGCTGTTCCATACCGCGCAGTATGGCAGCCAAAGTGGGATCAGTCACTTGAGAGTGGACCGGAAGCAAGGCCTGACGAGGTGTGTTCACACTCAAGGACCCTCCAGCTGGACGTGAGCACGGCCACTGTAAAGGTCGGTGAACGGGCATACGAGGTCGTAAACCGGAAGCACGTATAGGAGGACGCATCATACGATAAATTCCCGGTCCCGTACCTCGAACACCACCGGAAGCAGATATCTGACCTAAGCCACGCAAGGGCGAAGGTAGACCAGCAACCGGATGCCGCATAATTTGAACTGGTCTGATTGAGGGTTCTTGATAACGCAACTCAGACACAGGCAAAAAATTTGACATATTATGGGTACCTGAATACATACCATACTGCCGTTGTTGCGGGAACCTTAATCTCTGGTGGCCCAGAAGGCTCGTAGACACAAACGTCTCGGCAAGGGAACGAGGAAGGCCACCAGAGTAACCGGAAGCAGGTTGAGAAAATTCAGACAAACCGGAAGCAGCAGTTAACGGCGTAACTGAGCGACCGGGAAGTCCAGGCCTCGACAGCGTCGAGGAAGGTATTTTCCCAACCCCGGACCCAAATGAAAATTTAACATTAGGCTCCTCACTGGTGCTGCCCAAGTTTTCATAATCATAAGCTGACTC
The DNA here is from genome assembly GCA_036873755.1 of Hanleya hanleyi. Classification (NCBI taxonomy): domain Eukaryota; kingdom Metazoa; phylum Mollusca; class Polyplacophora; order Lepidopleurida; family Hanleyidae; genus Hanleya; species Hanleya hanleyi. Next base: position 12,659 of record JAVTVY010038932.1, on the reverse strand, counting down.
CGATCGAGCGATCGGATTCCCCTGGCTTTCCCACGCTAAGCCTGGGTCCGTCACCGATTTCCCTTCATCGTCACATCCAGGTGTCCGCTCAATAGGAATCTCCACATCCACAGTCGTCGTAGTACCAGATTCCATATCTTCGATTATTCCCTCCACTTGTACCAACCGGGTCGATCTCTTACCTGATTGACCCTTCACCTGGTCTGAAATGGAAGTATCGTGAGCGGGGGGGGAGTTTGTTTATCTTTATTTACATCCAATAGGCTGACTAATGAAGACCCAGCTACTGAAGTAACAAACCCCCTAGACTCCTCGCCTACATTAGTACGCGGAGACTGTGCTACATATGTCTCGTTTGCGAGATTGGCAGGCATAACAACATTATTTCCTTCGTTAGCTGCCAGAGAACCGGCCAGATACACCTGGAATATGCCGGGCGCCCACACAATACACTCTTCACAGGCAGTGTCCCATGTACAGATTCTACCCTGGCGGCATGGCGGACACAATGAGTGAAGGTCATAACTAGGCTTGTCACCTCCACAAGACATGCATGACATTTGAGACATATTTTGAGCCATTATTACGCTGATAACTTAGAGAATACTTCCCAAAGGACTTCTTGCAGAAAATCAGACGTCTGAGGTAATCCAACTGTGAGTAGTTTCGCTAGAAAAGGCACTTTTTCACGGAGTTGACAATGTTTACTTCCAACCCTACGAAGCAGTAGGACAAGAAGGAAGTAGAATTGTGGGTAGCTATGCAATCAGGTGACTAGCAGGGGAGATAACTGTGTCATTTAAATTCTTACTGTGATATTTCATGTAGACAAGAAATGCAAAGAGTGGAAGTGAGGTAAGTTTTCAGCGCAAATAACGGCTATTTTCATACCCTTCGGCCACCGCGCATGCGCAGAATGCCGATATTTCAACCCCACACCCAGTCCATCAGATGCCCCTTCACATAAGCTTCACTTTGATACCTTACTCGACCCCATTGGTCCATTAGGGGCTCCCCTAGCTCCAACACGTCTATTTCCATACCCTTGGGCCACCGCGCATGCGCAGAATGACCCTAATTCAACCCCACACCCAGTCCATTAGATGCCCCTTCATGGATGCTTCACTTTGATACCTCACTCGACCCCATCGGTCCACTAGGGGCTCCCCTAGCTCCAAAAAGGCTATTTTCATACCCTTCGGCCACCGCGCATGCGCAGAATGACCCTAATTCAACCCCACACCCAGTCCATTAGATGCCCCTTCATGGATGCTTCACTTTGATACCTCACTCGACCCCATCGGTCCACTAGGGGCTCCCGTAGCTCCAAAAAGGCTATTTTCATACCCTTCGGCCACCGCGCATGCGCAGAATGACCCTAATTCAACCCCACACCCAGTCCATTAGATGCCCCTTCATGGATGCTTCACTTTGATACCTCACTCGACCCCATCGGTCCACTAGGGGCTCCCCTAGCTCCAAAAAGGCTATTTTCATACCCTTCGGCCACCGCGCATGCGCAGAAGGCCGATATTTCAACCCCACACCCACCCATTAGATGCCCCTTCATGAATGCTTCACATTGATACCTCACTCGACCCCATCGGTCCACTAGGGGCTCCCCTAGCTCCAAAAAGGCTATTTTCATACCCTTCGGCCACCGCGCATGCGCAGAAGGCCGATATGTCAACCCCACACCCAGCCCATTAGATGCCCCTTCACGAATGCTTACATTGATACCTCACTCGACCCCATCGGTGCACTAGGGGCTCCCCTAGCTCCAAAAAGGCTATTTTCATACCCTTCGGTCACCGCGCATGCGCAGAATGCCGATATTTCAACCCCACACCTAGCCCATTAGATGCCCCTTCACCTAAGCTTCTTTGATACCTCACTCGACCCAATCGGACCATTTTATCTAGGGACTACTTTTTCTCCGCGGAAGCTTTTTCCCGAGACCGAATTACCGCCAAAACCACGGCCAAACCGCATCACCGCGGATGAATACATTTTTTTTTTTTTTTTTGCCGGAACTTTTTTTTTTTCTATGCACTCATTGATCGCGGCCATCTTGTACCCACCTCCCACATCTTGCACTCACTGACACTCGCGGCCATCTTGTACCCACCTCCCACATCTTGCACTCACTGACACTGGCGGCCATCTTGTACCCACTTCCCACATCTTGCACTCACTCACACTCGCGGCCATCTTGTACCCACCTCCCACACATCACGCATGCGCACACGCCCCAATACGCCCCAAAAACAGGTCGCTGTGACGTCACACAAGGTTCTGCGCATGCGCAGTGAGGCGCTATTTCGCCAATTTACGCTTTGTATACTACTAGCCCGTCTTTCAACCCGTGCGATTTTAATCGACTGATTCGGAGTTGGATGGAATACGCATGTTAAAATTGAGTTTGCTCGGATATTTCGGAAAAGGTCACGGTAAATTGTATATATAAAAATCGGAGGGAAAATATTTAGAGGATATCCACCGAGTGGCTTTATAATATCAAATTTATTAAACGAGAGTAGTAATTTTTATTTTTTCCGAGCCTCTGGCGAGGAAAAAATAAATAATACTACTCGAGTTTAATAAATTTGATATTATAAAGCCACTCGGTGAATATTCTATTTATCCCATAAATCATTTCACAGCAATTTTCGAAGGAAACGTGCACTTTATGTAGAAAGTTTGTTTGCAACCGAATAGAAGTTGTGCGTATTAATACAAATAAATTTTAGGTCACGACATTCGGCTAGCTGAGCGCGGAGGGAGAAAAGAGAACAGGTGAAAGAAAGTACTCAACAAATCTAGCTCTTTATTCCGACCGAGACAGTACACAATAATGCATTATTAACCAACGTGTTGTGTCAGACATTTATAACAATTACATAAGACCTGTTGAGTGAGTCATATGTACAGGAGAAATTTTCAATCAGCTGACCATCGCTTTCCAAAAATAGACGGTGGCCATGGTGATCACGCGCTATCACTGAGAACAAATTGTGAAAAATCCCGTGAGGATTCACGGCCTCTAAAATTGAGAATTTTGTAAGCACACGAAGTGTGCGCAATGAAATTCTGATTTCATAAGCAAAACCGAGTAAGATGTAATAGTGATATTCTCCATTAAAGTATTATATACAAGCCATTGAAAGTAAACCGGAAATGGGAAATTTCCCAAGTCTCCCTTCTCCAAAATGGCTGAGTGCCATACAGTTCGAGAAGAGAGTGACTAAGAACAAACAAATTATTCATACTGTTACATGTGACATATGAAGATTGTATTTTGTGATTTATAATATTATGCTCGTCGAATAAACCAAAGTTCATGTTATGTTAGTTACATGTGTATTGGAATATAAAGATATAGATGGTTAAATGTTCCTTGGGGTTATCTCCCCTGATCATGTCATGTTTAAATGCTCCTGTGAGTTATCTCCCTCAACCATCACACATTGGAGGTACATCAGTCCTTTCCAGCACAATCAACACAACCGTTTTATTTGGATGATTGAATTCTACTTCAGAGATAGATTAGACTACATGTACTTCAAACAGTACTGTTGTAACGTTCACAAGTTGAACCTTACTTTGAATACAATTCCGATATCTTTAGGTTATTACAGTACTTAACATCCAAAATGCATTAAGATTCAGGATATACATGTACAATATACAGTACTGTAGATTAGTTAAATGTAAGCCACCCTGAATTCAGATATACATTGGGTTGGGTGGGTGGGACTATTACATCTTACTCGGTTTTGCTTATGAAATCAGAATTTCATTGCGCACACTTCGTGTGCTTACAAAATTCTCAATTTCATATCGCAAAACCTCGTAAGATGTAATAGTGATATGTTCAAAGTCAACATTTTGGAAGTTGCTGTAAACTTTATCTTAGACCAAATATGGCCTAAAATCTGTGACTACTTGGCACCTTCAACCAGTAGCCCTGGGCTATATTGCTAGATCCATTCTATTTTTTATTTATTTATTTATTTTATTTTTTTTGTACTGAACATACCTATGAAGATTATCAAGGCACAGCATGGGCTTCTGGGTGAGTGATGTTTGACACAGACCTCTAATATTGTTTGAACAATTTATATTCCGTGTTGTCTTAGTTTATCAGTGACAATTCTTAATTAACTTGTACAACACCGGCCGAGATTGGATCCTTGTCAAGATTCATCGCCCTGGACCCACCTCCTTGTTAGGTATTCTTAAGATATATGTCAGATCTTGCATGAATCTGGTGACTATTAGGGATCTCAATATGCAGCAGAAGGACTGGCTGGCAAGAGCCCCAATACTTATTTCAGTATGCCGCAACAGAAGAACTGGCTGGCAAAGGAGCCCCAGTACTTAACCCTTTCACCGATCATTCCCTGTTGAAATTTGTTCACCGAGCCAATATAAAGCCAAACCCAGGGGTAGATAGGTGAAAGGGCTAACTCAATATTCTGCAACGAAAGAACTGGCTGGCAGGAGACAGAGTACGATTGTTGGATACAATCTTATATCAGTCTCAATGAATGTGAACAGGTAAACTACACCGGCATTGCATGATAATGCACAACAGGTATAAATGAGATCTAACGACTTAATACATCTCCAGTATAGGGCATTACAATGTGAATCATGTAAATTATTGGGTTTCACGATTGAGTTCATCCTCTCTATATTTGCATGTACATTTAGGCTTTGGCAAATGAGTGAAGAGGCACACCACTGACGTGATCATATCTAGGAAGAGAGATCTGTTCTACTATATTTTTGACAGAGTTGACCTGAAGAAAACAAATGCGTCATTCATAGACAACAAGCCACCAAATTTTGCCATATTGGCTTGGAATGGGTTGATTAACTATACATTTCATCAGCTAGTTCTCGGCTTGGTGTGCAGCGTTGCCAGCTGGAGTTGTCATGGCCCCAACACTGTTCACATTCGAAGGCATGTGGATATTGTCCATATCTGGGAAAGGGAGATAATCTCCAATTAGTAGGACTAGACTGTAATACTCTGTTAAATCAAAAGTCCAATACTATAGGCTATTTCCGGACTGGTGTTCGGCTACAGCATGAGATCTGAACTGATTATCGTCCCCAGGAATAATGTTAGATTAAAGTTTACAACACATCTTTGTGTATCCATTATATATCTCAACCCAGTTCATACATGCAGCTGAGCCGATTTATTTTATTTTATTATTATTATTATTTTTTTTTATTATTTTTTTTTATTTTTATTTTTTTTATCCATATTGGGTTACGTTTATAATAGTAACTGTAGAGCGCATGGCATTGACTATTCAAATATGCTGAAAGCATAAAGATGAATTTCATGAGCCCTATTCGGGGCACTCTGACTGACTGACTCCACTGATATCTGTTGAAAAGGAGTCTTCAGGTTTTAGTAGTGGGACTGTTAAAATGTCCTAGAATTTTTATGCCTAAATAGAATGTCAGATCTTTCACCTTTGGTGAACCTCAGTTGACAACTAGTTATACCTTATTGGGGTTATCGCCGCTCATTCTAAACTCCCCCACCGATTTCCAAGTTGCCAAATTGCCTGTGACAGGAATTTGATTCTGTCCCTAGAATTATGAATTTGTTGGGCTATATATGGAACTTTATTGACATACAGCATCAACGCAGTCAGTAGACTGGTAATATAGTCATACAAATATGAACAACAGGGTGCCTATATGTCAGATCACAAACCAAATGGGGATCTCAAGTAGCAACTGATGACTCACGCTGTACTCCCCCCACCAGTTTGTCCACACAAACAAGTTATTTATAATATTCCAAGTTGCAAGACTGTTCTTAGGTCCAAAATTCTGTGCGCCGAAGACAGCACAAAATGTGATGTTTGATGGGTTGTCTGAACTATACATGACAGCAAGTACCATATGTATCAGTATCAATTGTTGCATCCACAGGAATCTTGATATTCTTTATTTAGAATAAATTTAATTCTGGCTGACGAATTTGGAACAAGGGGAACAACCCTGTGATCACCTGAAGTGAGTTTTCTCCCTTCAACGGATTGTAGCGCCTGTCGACTTTGACTTTCCCCTGAAGAGAAAAGTAAGCACATCTCCTTAATGAGATGCACATCACCTTGCGTTTCTTTTGGAACGCTATGCTGGTGGATTTCAATAAGTTCATAAACAACTCAGGAAATCTGGAGGTATTATTCCTAGATAGCTGTGTGACTGTTTGAAATTAATTAATTGAATTCAGTTCAAGTCAGACGACAGCCAAAACAATATCAATTGTCTGCCCAACTGCCACAGTTCATTACAGTATTGTGTATATGTGACCACTGTCAATTGAATTCAGCAGCATATTTAGATGGTCATTTTTACTGCAAATATTTAGCCGAGTAATAATAGTTATACACACTAGAGCAATGTTCAGTGTGTGACTATAACCAGTGTGTTCAAGACCATTCGGAATGCATTATAGCTCATTATGACACTGGCCAATCTAAACCAAGTCATCCATTACTGAAAGGCATGTCTGACTGAACACGTATCTGGCTCATGCAGATGATTGGTAATTCTCAAATCTATCCATAGTAGAGATGGATATAGATATATTCATGCAGTTTGCAAAGTTATTGCAACATGTTATGTATAGGCGCAGCGGAGCATATTTAAAAGTGGGGGCTGACCCCTGTCTACCATAAAGTGGGGCTGAAGTCGCCCTAGATAGGGCTTATAACATTACAGCTCCGAAAAGTGTGGGGCTGAAGCCCCCCCAGCTCCCCCGGCTCCGCGGCCCCTGATGTAAAGTAAACTGGGAGCAGCTAGGCTTTCAGTCTGATAGTTGATAGGCCCTATCATGAAAATGTTGATATCATGAAAATGACTACTATAAAACTATGAGAAGTATTCTGTAGTATTAGGGAAGCTACAGAAATTTAAACAACTTACATGTGTACTGTATACAGGTAATATGTCTGTATTTTAATTGCTAAGCTTGATTTAATCAATGCAATTGCAGTCTCTTGCCAAGGCACATTTATAGGGCATTTTTACATATATTACTTGACCCAAATGAGAAACACCTAGGCTAGAAGTTCCCAGGTAATATTGTATAAGTCTCAATCCATAGTTTTCAGATTTTGAATTGAAAGAAGCCACCCAGATGAGGGCTTAGCCTTAATAAAATAAGAATGGTGATTTCCTCACTATTTGTTTCACTGCGCATACATAGATGACAGTTTCAAGACGGGTCTAACAAGCATTTTATGCTTTCCTAACGACCCTAGGATCAGGTAAATTAGTAGAAGTATTAGACCATTGGAACTAGCAAGGACTATATGGAGATTTTTACAAAACTCCAGTCTTAGACTGGCTTGCACAATCGCATCCATGATTCCCCTCTAGTTGTAATACTCTCATGAACCAAGACTTAAGAGGGGATGGTCAATGTAAGTATCACTTGCATTACTTGAGAGCTAGGTTCAGATCTCACTGGCATTTCATTGCCAACAAATTATGAAAAAATTTACTTTGATCCATTTATTGAGGGAATTTTGTAAAGCCCAGTAAATGACAATAATTTCTGTATTGTTGGCTCTAATAAGCAACATCATTGGCATCATAGGCTCATTTTATATTCTACCCAATTTGGTGTACTGTATTGCCACCGGGTTATTCAATATATGTTTATATTATGAATGCCCCAGTTTTCGACACCTCATGCTCGAACATGCGTCCTACGTACTGACAGTGAACTATACCATTTCAGTGGAGTAGGATTCGCAAAGAGTTATTATTTAGTCCTCGTCTGAATTAGTTTCGACGTTGCAGGACAATAAATCATGTTCTCATAATTGAGAGACGTTTGATCGTGACGGAGACCATGCCGCTTTTCTGCGAAGGGGCGCTTGCATGGTCCTGCAGCGTTTGCAATGTCATTAAGACCTGCTTCTAAACCCAAATCCTCGCAACATCGGGATTTTTCGGTACTAGAGCAGAAAGTTCTTCCATTCCAGAATTTATCTGACATTATTATCAACCGATGGCTCTAACATCTCAAGACAATGGATTTTTCGGAGCTCATTCAAATATGCTGGAAGCTTCATTTTGTAACCCCAAATCCTCGCCAAGAAGGGGATTTTCCGGGTCCAAAAGATATTCAGGGAGAAAGTTGTCTTTCTTTCTTGAATTTATCAGTCATTATTATCAACCGATGGCTCTAAATTCTCAAGATAACCTTGGATTTTTCTGAGCGCATTCGATGATAGACACTGTATGGCACGAAGCCATTTTGGAGAAGGGAGACTTGGGAAATTTCCCATTTCCGGTTTACTTTCAATGGCTTGTATATAATACTTTAATGGAGAATATCACTATTACATCTTACGAGGTTTTGCGATATGAAATTGTCAATTATATATTACACTGACGCTTTCAAAGACTGTGTTCATTATTTATGATTAGGATAAAATATAATTTATTGCCAGAGAAATTATTATGTTTCATGTTGAATTTTTACAACGCCATCTTGTCTGATAATGATATATATGACAGTGCTACCGTAAGACTGTGCCACTGCCAGGCTCTGACGGACACGATTCGGTACGTGGGATTCTCTCTAGTCTTTCTGCTGTTTGTTTACAATTTTTGTGGCACCGTTGTTATCAATTTTGACAAGATCGCCAATTTTTAGGTTATGGTCGCCCATGTTGAACTGGAGCAGACGATTCTATAGTAAAGTAGTTCCGGCAGTTGTAGCTTTTCATTGGTTCAAATTCATCAATGAAATCGCCACCAACCAATGAAACTGCTCGCTCATGTATCCCCCATTTGTGATCCCAAATATATTACATGGCTTTATGCAATGGAATTTTACTGATTTATGGGATAAAACAATATAGATATAAAATAAAAAAATTGATTTCTGGACTTTCTGCATCATTATATACACTGATGTAGAAGGAACGCTATTTGTTATTTTTCCGTATACCACTTCTCCGCATCAGAGGACCACTCAATGTATATATGGAACTATCTATATATATTTGAATGGAAATAAAGCATTTAAAATGTTGGAAGAAAGATACCACAGGATATCTTAATCGACAGGTTAGAAATTTCGTTATGCAGTCTTTGCAAAATGGCTGGTGCACCAGGAAAACTTCAGACTTGGACGTGAATCTCCAAGTATTTATTATTTTGAGGAGCTTTTTATATTCTTTTATGTTCAACATAGTTACATAGTGTGACAGTAAAATCGGTCAAACAAGTTTACAAAATTTCTTTTTGTGAAATACTTTTTTTCCACTGTGAAAAAGCTTTATGAAATTCAACAAATCGCTTCATTTTGGCAACTCTCCTCTCAAACTGCAAGTGTATATATAATATTCGGTTGCCAGTATCGCATGGGTTATAACTAAATTCTTTCTCAGAGCACCAAACATCACTTTTGATTTGGCAAATTTGTAAGGTATATGATAACCTGCATTTATCTAAATAATTCTATGCCACAATTTTTCGGCATATGGACACTCAACAAACATGTGCAACATGTCTTCTGGTTTGTTCTGATATTACCTACATACATCAGTGTCAAATAATTTTATTTTATACTGAAATTTGCTCGTAGGCAATATTCTTTGCGGAACCTTGAAGTAAGAAACTAAGAGTTTTGCTTTATCCTTGTTCCGAATGGGAGAAAGTAGACTTTTGTCCACCACTCCGATGTGAAATAATTATCAAAAGTTACACACATATATAAATAAAAACGTACCCATAGGCAGGCTTCTTGGCAAATACGGGAAAAGCACTTACACATTACGGCTGTGTTTCAGCGCTTCTCTACTTTGAATATCTTCATCTTTAAACTTGCCTTGCCATTGTTAGAAGTGATGAATCCAATTCCTATGAACAATGACTGAAATTCGGGAACTGCACAATTGAAAATATAGCATTAGGAATTGTTAACTTGTGTCTGAATACTATTCAGAGGAAAACATGACCACGCTCCGTGTAGACGATTTCAAGAATACAACAGTACGAAATGCGGAAAAGGAGAAATTCGCGAAGGATATCCCAATACGCGAGACATTAAACTCTAGAGAGCGTATGCAGCATTGAATCTACATGTAATAAATGTTCACTTACTGATTCGTTATAAACTCCTCGTTCGTCTGCAGAAGAACGTTTAAAAGAAGGTGAATGCAGTTTTTGTTACGAATCATAACATTTATTGTGAATATATCAAATTATAAAACTATACTGTTTTACCCTACATTTTTATCAACATTTTTCTGTTAGTAGAAAAGAATTAAATCTTATAGCAAATTATTAGCATGATGCAACGCATTGTAATTCTTAAACATTCACCGAGTATCGGCATAATGAGAAAGACGTCGGCCAATACTCTCGCGTCGGTTAAAAAAAAGAAAAAAATCAATTATGGTCCCTATCTGGGAAAATATCCCAAAACAATATGGTTTAGACACATCTCAGCTAATGGTCTACACATATCTCAGCTAGAGCATTTTCCATATCCTGTAAGACATCATGAAACGTTTTTTTTTTCAGAAACGAGTTCGGCGTGCTAACGACGAAGACTTTTCGATTGATTCCTGCGAAAATTCTTCAATAATGGAATCTGATCTGACGCCAGTGATCGCTGACAATGACTCATGACAATGAATTTTTCATAGCGTTAACACTAGATGACAGTTCCCGAGTACACCATTTAAATTTACCTCTTGTCGACTGCTTCACGTCAGTCATTCGCAAAGGTTAGTCAGTCAACAGTGTTCCGATGTCATGATACATACATTTGCACACACCTAACCCTCGCTTGCTGTGTATGGCAGTAAGGCCTGTTACAGATCTTTGTTTACTTTGCTGACGATGTTGGAAAGTTCGAACCTGTTGACAAAATTTTCAGATTTATAAATTTGCCATCATGACCGATTCTTTCTTCTCAACATCGTTCGGTATGGGTCTCCAACTGTTTATCATATTGGGGTCATTTTGAGCCTATTTGCATAACACACTGAGCAGAGGATTATGGGCAAATTGAAGATACCGGCCACGTGGGGTACCAGAAAAGTGATGTTTTCGTCATATTTCTTTAAAATGTCTGCTTTTCCGCAATGAAAAGTGAGCAAAACTATTTATTTCACACCACATTAATATTTACTAATTTATCATGCAGTTTTTTCGGGGAAAATGCATAAATATAAAATTTGGAAAATCCGACGAAGAATCGACCAAAAAATGCCGTTTTTGAAAATGACGTCACTGTGACGTCATCAAAGCGGCCATCTTGGATTTTTTAACATTTTCTGGTAGTGATTGACCTAAGGGTATAGTGTGGTAAGTTTCAGCTCCCTTGCTGAAGGGGTAAGAAAAATAGTGGTAGGAAGGCAGGCCTGGACAGGTTCTGAAAAGCCCAGGCCAAATAGGGTTAAAATCATGCACCAATGATCTGAGATTTGCCGTTATCTTTGGAAAATCCCTTTGGATTATTGACGTGGATATTCTTTGTATGCCACCGTCGATGACGACTCTCCAACTCTCCATCGAATAAAAGATAGTTTGCCTCGTACCTTCATCGACTCCACTCATGTTGACAATGAGATAGTCACAGTCTCCGAACGTTTTTCGTTTCAGTCAAGTCTTCTTTAAGCAATAATAGGTCAACCGTCTGGTCAAACTTCACCACTTCTCTGCCTGGCACTGTTTCGGGTGGTATCCCTGAAAACGAACCCACAATGGTATACCATAACACCTCTAACCCATTATACAGATCTACCGCAGCGAAGCAGGAGTCATAGGAAGACGTCCTGTAGTCCTTCTCTGGAACAGATGCGGGCCTAATCAGAAGGTGAGAAATCGAGTTATTTCGATGGGAAAATATATATTCTGCAAATTTTCACTGCTATAACTATAGTAAATTTAGAGACTTCCAATACCGTCTGATTCATAGAATTACAGAAACAACCTCATTTTCTACATAAAATATCTGTCAGTGAAAATGAGAAATTTGAGTATTTTGAAAATGAAAATGAAGCTATATGGATCACTTATTTCTCGGATGTCCCTTTGTAAATCAACTTTGAAATAAAATGGAAGAGTGGTTAGGAGACACAGTAGGGCTGAGAAGGATTAATCTCTCATGAAACCCATCAATAAAGTGCAAGAGTATTTAACGGCGTAAGCTGATAAGACACATGATTCATTATATTATCAAGGCTTAGGCCACAAACATGATGGTACACACAATTCATATTAACGCGAATATAAACTCAGTCGCATAAAACTGGGGCCGAAGAACCACACAATGAGCGAGACATATATAGCAAAATAGCTTTAGTTTATTTTATTAACACGAAAATCGAACAGCAAAGCGAAAACATACAGATAATCATATTAATTTTAAGAAATGTCAGCTTCGAGAATAAGAAAACTCCAATTTGCAACAAATTAGTACAAAACACATTCGCGCTGGTGGCTCTGGACATGCACCATGTTTAAGGTTTAAGTCCTCTCCACTCCACCACCGGATAGGTTACCACCCAACCCAGTAGGCAGTTCTGAGGCTACCTGTGTTCCCAGTCTTCACCAATCCATCAAGGAAGGAATGCACCAATGATCCTAATGCC